>JASDQU010100094.1:165662-280008 GCA_032191745.1 Picea mariana
AAGAAGTTATGCTTGTTTTACCTAGAACACCTTCTTGAGACTAGTCAATGGGGCTAGTCAGATACCCTATCTTACACAGGGTGTATCTACAAATTTAAGATGACCCAGAAGCTGAACTTTTTTCCACAGATAAAATACTAATTTCTGTAAATTTTCTCCGGATTTCAGGGTCTGAAACGTTACAGAAAAATTTTTATAGCAAAAATTATACAATGACTCATTTCAGGATGATTCCAGAACCCTATCTTGTACCGGCTTTATCTCTGAAAGTATAAGGCCTCAGGAGCTGAATTTTTAACACAACGTACCTTGATCCGTCTTCTAAAAACCCTTTAAGTCGTTCCTCCTGAAACGTTGTAGACAAAAAGTTATAGCGAAAATGCCACGGTGTCTCAGATGTAGCAGCGAAACCCCAAGACCTTGAGCTCTGATACCATATGTTAAGAACCAAACATCAATATAGCATAGAAAAACTTCAGGAAAGGTAATCAACGCCTTGAAAAAGAGATAATTTTCAGATAATAAGCCTCTTCGAGGGGGCAACCTCCTTTTACCCCACTTAAATGTTCAAGTACAAGATGATTCAAAATGAAAATGTCTCCTTGGTATATATAGGAGACTAGGAGGTTTTAATGGCCTAAAGTCGACATAAATAAAATAACATTACTAATCTAAATCACAACTAATGGCCTAAATCCGACATAAATAAAATAACATTACTAATCTAATATTCCCCAATTAAGTGGTAATGAGCCAATATTAGGGCTTAACAACCATGTTGACCATAAACAATAGAAGAAGAAGAACCTCCCATAACCCACCCAGACCTAGGCATGGGTGTATTATAGGATTATCCCCAACATAAAAGGGATAACTGGAAGAAGATCCCAAAGAGAGGTTAGTGTTCAAGGGGCATCCAAGTCTGTGAATCTGCATCTTTGGTATTTTTCACACCTGACATGTAGCGGTAACTAGAGGGGATTTTTCTCTTGTGATTCTTATCATAGACAACAGTTCCACAGATGATATCCATGGTTCTCCATGGACAGATTTCCAGAGATGTTTCCCACAATTGCTAAAATCATTCACATTATGATGCTTAATATTCACAAGGTACATTATTTCATTGCTTCATATTGAGTGTTAATGTCTTATGTACTTTTCATGAAAGTGGTGATCATTGGTTGAGTCGAATAATGGATCATGATGCTCTAAATTTGTGCATTTTTCCTTGTTTCACCTTGGTGGATCATCATCATCTTATAGATAAGTGTTGTCACTCTTGGGTTGAGTATATGATGTAAAAGTGTTGCGCTTTGTAAATTAGGTTTTCATACCTATATATAGCACACTTATTTTATGCCTAAGCATGGATCCTTATCTTATATATTCATCACACTTTGGCCATCTACTATCAGAGATGATTTCACATATGCTCACTCAATTTCACATCTATCGAGGTAGTACACGTATCCCAAGGCATTGGTCACATCCTCTGAGGAACATTTGGGATATTTATTGCTTGCATGGACATCCTATACACATTACACATTGAATACTCCATAGTGCCCTCCTATTTCATCACTTTTTGAGTTTTTTATGGAATGATTTGAGGGATGAACCACACGTGTGGACATTATGACATCTATGGGTGTGTTTTTAGATTTGATTTGACTTGGAGGGGAACTTTCCTTGCCTTGTGGAGGGTATTTGCTTGAGATGAGGGCTTGGTCATGTCTTGAAGGCACCTTTTGAGGATTCTTGAGCACATTTGGAGGATTCATCCACCTTTTGAGGCCTCTTCCACCCATTCCATGGTGTCATTCCACTAAATAAGACTAGAAATTGGTACTTTGTGTGCCTGGGAGGATACTACATCATGATTTGAGGCCTTGAAACACTCTTTCCTTGGAAAGTTGAGCTTATGAAGAAAATCGACCCCTTTTCTATGGGACGACCCCCCTTCTAATGAGTGTTTTATGTACATGTGGAATATTTTACTTGTTTTTGACTTAGTCACCCTTTGTTAGTCTCCTACGCTAATTTTAGGGAGAAAGAATTAATAAAGAATGAGAAGGATGTAGAAGCCTCCTCTATAAATAGAGGCTCTCCTCTCATTCCAAATTGTTGTGAATTGTTGGATATCATTTTGAATAAAATTAGTAGAAGATCTACCTTTTGAGGTTTTGGTGTCAATTCTTGGAGCTCTCTCTTTCTTAGGTATTTTGTGGGTGCATCAAAGATAAGTGTGAATGTTTCAAGGATTCTACTAGGTAGCGAGAACGATCCAATTGAGGATTTAATTAACTACTTGGAAGGAGGAAGTCTAGGGTTTATTCTCTTCCATATTCCTTTTCTTGGTTTGGTAATTGCTCAATCTCTTGTCTTGTCTTTCCTTTGGTTTCTTGGCAAGGGTTTTAGGTATTTTATTCATGCAACGATTGATCTTGTTGGTGAAGGTATTTCATTTTGTGGAATCCCTTCTTGTGGGGACTTTTGTCTTCATACCTTGTCTTGATTAGATAAGGATTGATTTACCCTAGGGTTACAATCTCTTACCCTAATCTTTAAGGTATGAATGACAAATTATTAGAGGGGCATACTTGTTGACCCCATAAGACTTAATTGGATAAAAAAAAAGGCACTTTTCCTATATCCAACAACCAACCAAAAAACCCTAAAAATCAAAATATTTTATTTTTTCTTGTTTAAAAGGAAATCTAATGGTGAAAATGAAAGAAAAATGTTAATTTGGATTTCTTTCATTGTCTAATGTAAAGTTAACAATTTATTCTATTTCCTAGACAAGTCTATCATAGAGTTTATGCTTAATTGTTGATCTCTAACTCCAAGGAGGCAAAATGACCCTATATAAAGAAGCTTCAAGGCCTTATCTAACATTTTTGTGGGTTGATCGAAGGTATTTTTCAAATCTGGAAATTAAATTGCAGCAATAAAAATCAGATTTGGTGAAACCCTAAGGCTAGAGTTTGGTGCTTCAAGGTGTCTTCTTACTCATATATAGTCTCTACTTCATTTATAGATTGTTTACACAAGMTTAACTTACATATATAGAGGTGAATTTGATCTCTAATGTGCCAATAATTGTTCATCATTTACTTAGACGTTTGTTTGGTGAATTCCAAGGGCCAACTTGTAAAACYCTCGGGGGATTCACCATCTATTTTACAAATTATTACTTAGTTAATGCTTACATATATTTATAACTTGTATCTAACACTTGTTTGGACATTATTGTATATAATATCTCTTTCCCAAGTGGAAACATCCAAGACATATTGCTCTCTTGTGCTTAATCTCTCTCTTGAATGGTGTTTTCATGATCTAAATCTGAATTTTCTGTGTTTTTATTCATAAAACAGATTTAAAAGGTGGAGGACAGCCCTATAATTCTCTCTTAGGACATAATCAAGTGGTAAACACAAGCACACATTTCACCTTTGATTTATCCTAAATGCTTTCACTTTTTTTTCCCTAAAGTAGCTTGAAGTGGTTCTAACCTCTTGGAAGTTTTATTTGTTGAGTGATAGACTTAAATACAAATATGAAATTGTTGATATTGATTATCTCAAACATCCACTAGCTACTAACCTTTCTTTCAAGTGAATATAATTGTGGTTCATGCTATTATTTCTATTTGTGTATCTTTAGAGCATTGTAATCACTTATTGGAATCCTTGTGCATGGTCTTGTTACATATACTTTCAATTCATTAGAGTAAATCATATGCTTACATGGTTATTCACTTGAAGAGGTTTATTTTCAATTATTAGGATACCCCCTTGGCTTCTAGGAGTTGGCTTAAAGTGAAGGGGAAAGTGTACTGAGGTGATAGTGGTGCACTCCCCATCTTTTTTCCCCGGTTAACACCTATGTTGGGACTTTTCACAAGGGTGCTAGTTTAGGCGGTAACACTACATAATGACATTTACAATTAACATACTCACCTTTTTATGTTGCATTTGGATTTGTGCACATTCCTTGGGATCGATGAGTTCATCGGGTCCTTTGAGTTTTTCTTTGGACTTTTTACCTTACATGGATCATTGAGATGACTTGCATAGAGCATTTTGCTTCTCGGAGGTTGTTGCACACCATGAGTATATTTTAGCACATATTTTGAGGGCGACCAACTTAAAGAGAAGTTATCTTTTGAAATAATGTCTAGAAATCCACTAGATCAACGCCATTAAATGCATAATGGCCACTGGATTTTCGAAATGCGATCATAATAGAAATTCAGGAACAAATTGACACGATTATGATGCTTTTAAAATCTATCACAAGAAGATTAGTGCCAGATGTTTTACCACTAATGGGACACCTTTGGAGGAGGTTGTTCCACCATTTATGAGGCCATTCCACATGTTGAGGAGGACAACTTGGCACTTGAGGAGAGTTTGCTTGATTTGGGTAGCATCTTTGGGGCCTTTTGACTCATTCGCTCATGTATCATGGATATTGTTGTATAGGTGGCATAACCACCTCATAGTTTATGTATTTTTTACCATATATCCAAGGTTTGTAAAGAGATAATGGTATTTTTGTATTTTCTTTGGCTAAAAGCTAGGAGAATATTATTTTTATATTGAAACAGTTGCTAGATCTCTTCATATAAATAGACAAAAACCTCTCATTTTTAACTCATTGTTGGAACTTGTGGAGAACACTACTTGTCTATATTACTTCTATATTTTTGCCATGAGTGGATAAGTAGAGAGACTTCTTGTGGATGCTTTGCAATTTCATGGATGTTCTTGGACCTAGGGTGTTTTGGATGAATCAATTTTTTGAGTAAGTGATATCTCTTAATCTTTATGGATTTTGCTTATGAATGATTGTAAGTGTAGTTTTTCTTTTATAGTGTTTGATGGTGCACTCTCTTTCTATTTTCTTAAAAAAGTCCCTTCTTCAAACCCTTTGGAAGATTACTAGTGGAGTATATTCCCCTTGAATTATCTTGAAGCTTGTACGGCACTAGGTGGATTTATTAGGGTTTGTAGTGGAGAACCCTAATTATTTGAAGATTTTCCAGGTCCTATCAAGCTACCAAATAGGTTTGTCTTTGACCTCAAGTTGTCTCTAAGTTTCAACTGTCAATGAAGGTTTTTCTGTTGTTTTAGGACAACCAACAATTCATGAACTTCTTGCTGATTTGTTACGATTACATTCACAATTTTAGGTGCTCTAGCATGTAGTTTTAGTCACCAAGGGTTAGCACATGCATACTAAAATAAATGCAACACACCTAGAGATCTTTACAGCTGAAAATACACTAGTTCTACACTCTAACACACATGAAATTTAACACAAGTGTTTTTGTCACCATGACCCTGGATAAAACCCCCCCAGGGAAAACCAGTTTGGAATATGTGTCTATATATTAGGAGAATAGATGGTAGAATATAGCAAGTAAAAAATATAGATGAACCTAATACAATAATAGCTTGATCCAAGCTGAAATACAAGTCCAAAAGAAGCAAGAGCGCCCTAGGAAGGTGCACCCCCCAGAAATGCTGCCAAGACCATTGAAATGGAGCCAGATGCCAACTGGAAGCTCTAAACAAGAAACCCCTCCACAATACTCTGATATTGAAGTGTAGAATCCCTCTGAAACAGATCTCACTGCAATCTAATCTCTCTAAGGCCTCTCCACTGATGATGTGCCATCCTTGTTGACGATTAAAATCACAATGGATTTTTTCCTGCAAAGTGTTGCTAAAGCCTATTATTATTAAAGATAAATAATACTAGTAGGTGGGACCCCCTTGTAGATTGGAGATCAGGTCTGGTGCTTATTTGATGTCGTGCTACTGTTCGACACTGCTTACATGGTGATATAATTTTGTTTTATTGGCGATGGATAAGGCATGTTCTGTGGTTTTTTCTGCTACTCTAGGTTCAAGTTTTATTTCACAACGGCCTATGTTATCCTTGTTATCACTGTTATCTGTTATTGGATCTATTACTAAGAGACATGCACAATAAAAACATTAGCAATGACACACACAAGCAATTGGAAAAAAACAAAAGGCAATATAAAAGCAAAGGAAGAAACTAAAGTATGCTATATACTATACTACATGCATTGATTTTTAATGAGTCATTGCTATCCTAGCTATTAAGTTAATAGCTATTCGATTTTTTTTTTGAGTTATATAGTTGATATGCATGGTGATTATGTTATGGCATAAGTTGATGTGGATCACGCTATTGGTGATGATTCGATACGTGGTTTATTGGATTATGTAGTTGATATGTAATATGATCAAGTTGGCGCATTTGACAAGTAATAGATGCAGATTCCAACACATGGTTTAAATTAATGGTGTTAATGAAAATCTTGTTGGCATGTACTAAGGAGTAAATGAACTGTGGGTGGAGGTGACGTGCATTTACTGCACGCCACCTTTACTCCTTCCATTGGCTGCCACTCTAGTCGGGCTATTGTTCAACCTTGTTGTTGTGGTTATGCTTCGATTTCTTAGCAGAGAGGAACCGCTAGGCCAACTTGCGTTTTAAGGTGTTCGATTACAGGTATGTATTTTTTTGGCCATTCATGAGTTTGCTCTCGTTATGAAATGATTATTGGCTCAGGTGTATTGGTTTGTGCTTTCCTTAAGTATTGCAATTGTGTAAAATTGTGATTTTGGAATGAAGCGTTGATGGTTTTCTCCACAATAATGTTGGAGTCATAGTGTTATTGGTCATCCTGGGTGTTAGCAGCCATAAGGTCACTTTGTTATCTTTATTGGTTTAGTTGGAGGGTTTTTTTTTTGGCCTTGGGTGGCTGGTTTTCCTCACGCATTCATATCACTATATCCAGTCTTTGGTTTTATGGGTTTTAATGGTTGGAAGCACTCTATGTCAATGTGTCTTGTTCACTTGAGCATTGGTTTGTTTCCACCACTAAAGGTCGTGTAGTGGGTTACTTTGTTCTTTCTCAACCCTATCTTAACTTCAACATTGTGGTTGTTTGACTGGAGAGCCACGAGGGTTATACCCTACGTGTGTAAGTATCATTACTAGGCCGAATTGGAGCCTCGCTCCTCTGCTATAGCCCTCCCATCGTGGGATTTGTTACCTATCCACGAGTAAGTTGTGGTTCTCTCTGTGTATGCACCATTGGTCTCGGGGGTTTTCACCATTGAAAGGGGTCAACTCTAGTTTTTCTTGTGTTGGTCACATAGCAAACCCTTAACTCTACAGGTCTGAGGGTTGATATAGAAGACCAACGTGGCCTGTCGGGTTTACTACTTGGTTATTGTTGGATGGTTGTGTATGGTCAACAAAATTGGGTACAAACTTGCCCAGTTGGTCATGTGGAAATCATGTTGGTTTGGGTATCTAGTCACTGCCTTTGTTATCACAATGGATAACCTTGCATTGTTAATTGGACAGTTCAAAATACATAGTCGATTTCCTTGTGTTTGATAATCCAATATTGTTTTAATTGAGAAGGTCACAACCTTGCTTCGTGTTAATGCATGGGTATGTGTGGTTGCCACAACATGTTGGGTCGGTTATTGATTGTTACGACAGTCCAAGTATAGGCTCGACATTGAATTGGTTTATTGAAGATTGGGGTTGATACACAATCATTGTCTTTTGCATTGAATATTATTGGGATGTTAAACTCAACATTGGTTGCAATTGTAAAATTATGTACGCGCATAATGCATTTGCATGTATGGTGTTCCTACAACACGAATAAATGGTCACTGTAACTATGAGTGTTTTTGAGCCAAATGATTATGGAAATCAGAATGACTGTAGAAAATCCATCCATTGTATGCGCTATGGTTATTTGATTGCATCATTAGGGATGAGCCAGAATGCTACACAACATGGTTGATTGCAATTTGACTAATTGAAAGCAATCCTATAGTAAGTTGATAGCTTGACACGATGGGTTGAGTTAATACTGTGATTGTGTGTTTAGAAGTGTAAAATGAAAATTTTGCATCGTGGTGTTTTGGGTGGCTACTCACTATGTATGATATGGATAATTTTGGGTTCCACACTCAGAGATAGTCACAGAGTTTTAAGCACGACCTTGTTGCAATTCAATTATTTATTTTATGAAGTTAGGGATGTTGTTGTTGCCTCGTTGTGTTGGATGGATAACCCAACATTTTGATTATTTAGATTTGCGTTGAATTGAGTTTGTACAGTCACAAAATTACACTTGCGTTGATTGAATTATTTTGTGTTTCCACAGCATGGCATGATTTGGAATGGTGGTTATTGTCTGATTGTTTAAATGACAAGTTAGGGTCTTACAATTGAAATCTGGATTATTGGGTTGGCTGTCCACTATATATGTTTAACGAATATCATGCATTTTAGATGATTGCAGTGACAATATGACTTCATTGTAAATTTTGAAACACAAATTTTGAGTGTATTTGTTGATTGAAGTAATATGTGGGCAGTGGTTGATTTTGATGGTTAACAGAGTGGAAATGGTCACTATTACACATTTGAGAATTGTTATAAGATGCAAATTGGATAAATAAAAGGAACAAAACTCCCTTACAGATTGTGTGGAATGCATATTGTCTTGTGATGGCACTGTGTTAGATATTTGACTATGAACAATGAACTAACTAATACACAATGATATTTATTAGGTCACAATGATCGTTTGGTTGGTGCATCTCCTTTTAACAGAATGACTATATGGATCACTTGATTAATTTTGTGAACAATACCCTCTTTCATTTCCCATAATTATTTCATTTTTCGCTAATTAAAACCCCATCGCCTTCCCACATTCATTTTTCACTCCATGTTCTAAAATTGATTATAGTCAAGAAAAATTATGTGTTGAAGCAATTGGCAGTAACAATGTCTTGGTTTAATTACAATGATGTTTTCTTTGGTTTGCAGTTGATTGTTGTTGTCTTTGAGTAGTAATCGTATTTTTTCCCCCTCGTCATATTATGTTTCTCTCAATACAAACCCCTCACATATCACATGACCCTTTATTCACCCCCCTGCTCATTGACAAACAATAAAACAATTTGTATGGATTGGATTGCATGAGTCTAATACATTGTTGAGCCAAATATATTTCATATTTTTAAGAGTTGTCATGTATGGTTATTTAAAATACTATTTGTTAATCAATCATGCATGCAGGAATGAGTTTTTTCAGTCGAAGTAGTCCTGGTCGAGGAAACAGAGGGAGAGGTAATTGGAACAGAGGCCCAAGAAGGCCAAGGTTCTCCATACATTTTGATGATGAGTCACAAGAGCTTGGCCAGTTGTTTTAGGCCGTATTTTTCAATTGGATTGGGTAAGGAGTGGTCCAAACCAGGCTTGGAAGGCCTTCTTTCCAAGTCCCGCAAGCCCCTGGTATCCCTGTGCCTCCTCACCTCTCATTGCAACCCAAGGTTCCTAAAAATGATGGATGGCAAGAGATTGTCCACCCGACAGTCTCCCAACATCGTGGCTGGCCTAATTTATCCCTACTTGCTCCTCCGCCTATCAACCCCATTGTCCAAGCTGCCCCCCACTCATCAGTACAGTCTTCTTATGCTAGCAAAAGGTTGAAAACTGAGGCCCACCATGCCCTTGACAAAGTAAAAGCCACTGCTGCCCCTTCCTCACCTTCCAATGGCTCTAACAAATCCGTGTCCTCTCGGATGCATTTGAGGGACGACTGTTCCCACGTGATCAACGAGATTAGGCCTAAAGGCTCGGTGCAGCCAAAGGAAAATTCAGAAAAATCAAAGGGTGATAACAAAAATCAAGGAAAGATTGCATCACAGAGTGGGAAATATGGCTTTTGAAGTTTTTATTTTTATCTATTATTGATGACAGTTGACTTCAGGAATCTTTGGACAACATGTTTTATTTTTGGATACATGAGTAATCTTTTTTTGAAAATAATTTCAAATATCATGAGCTAAATTGTCAAATGTGAATATGTGATGGGAGTCACAAGGAGGTGTGTTTTTCTTAACTAAATAGTTATGTTATGAGCTAAAGGGAGTCACAAGTGGTCCCACCTACTAGTTATTATTTATTTTTAACACTTATTATGATTATTACTTTTCCCCCTTAACTAAAAAGTTGGTTTAGTCTTTAGTTAACTTAACTAATGAGGTGGTTCAACTACCTCAACCAATTCTGATTTTCTTAAAGGCAAAAGGAAAGGGAGGAATAAAGGGGGGATAGAAGCAAAAGCATACTAAGGTTTGCTCTTTGAGTTTATGTTGAGATAGTTCAATTTTCATTCATTCATTTATTCATCACAAGCTTAATTCTCTTTTATGATAGCAGGGTCTTATTGTAGAAATCAGTATTTGGGGTTGAATTACATCATTTAGACACTTGTTTTTTAGAGGTGTTGATCTATCTTTGATAGTCTGTGTAGACTTGTCTGTTTGTGAATTAGTTTTCATGACTAACAAAGGCTATTGTGCAGAGTCGAGTGGGCACTAATTTGTGGCAAGCTGATCCAACTTTTAGAGTTCAGTTTTGGTTTTCTTTCAGAGGTCCTTTTGTATGTTCCATCGGGGATGTCTAAGTTTGACTTTGGTCCAAAATTTCTGAATGAGATTTTGTAAAGAAAATGACTCTTTGGTGAATTTGAATGAAATAAAGGATTGCTTTATGTCTCATCTGTATTGATTATCATCTTAGTGAATTTACTTCTATCTTTGCATTCATTTCAACAACTAATATGTTCAGAAAATTACATAAAAAGTAAATTTCCAACAAGCTTTTTATTGATAAAAGACTAGCCTAAGCACTTGTAATTAATACTTGTGAGTTAGGATGTTATTTTTCTTGGCTATAAACATAGGGTGATATTCTTGTCTACTTTTCTTTAGCCAAGCAGAGTCTGAAAATGCTTGAGTAAGATCATTTCATATATTTTCCTCAACACTCCTCATAACCGGAAGCTCCTCAAAAAATAAACTGGGCACTAAGCCTCCATGAGCCCTCCATGCAAGGAGGTGCCCAAGATTTCCTCTCCCAATGCCTGAAACCTCATCCTCTTTCTCTCTCTGAATCTCTCCAAGTGAACAAATGAGTGAATGACCTCTCCTGTGCCCCTTGCACCCTCCTTTAGGAAGCATAAGGAAACCTAAAATTTGGGTGGATGAGATCATCTCATCTCATCCCTGATAAATGGTTGAGATCATCTCATCTAAATCTTAACTCAAAACCCATTTTACTTAAGTTTCCATAGTTTCACTTTATGTCTATTAATTCACCCACTTTGTGAATAATTGTCACTTTTGGCTAAATTGACCAAATTTCACTTTTGACTTAAATCTCCTAAGTCAAAGTGAAATTAGACATAAAGTACATGGTACAAGGTACATAGTACTTCCCTCATGTGTTTAGAAGCTCACAAACACAAGGGGACCACTTTCCAAGGTACCCAAATCTCAACACTCCCTCTTACCGAAGAAAGTTCCCGTCACCACCAATATCATCCCTATAGTGGACATGGTTTCCTCCTAGCATATACTCGGTGATTATGGATGTACCCTGATCACTGAAAGTAGTCTGACACATATCTTCTCAATCTGCGTGATCTGTAGATGGAAGTGTCTCTTCACCTATCCAAGATCACCTAAATCTTGGTATCAAACCAAAGATCTCCATCTTGGTCTCCCAACAAGGATTTCTACCTCCTGACATCTCGCCAACGGTCACTACTCTTGGAATATCACCAAGAGTCACTCTCTTGGAATATCACCAAGAGTCTCCCCCACTCAGTATATCACCAAGAGCACCTAGATCTCGAAATATCACAGATATTCTCAACTTGGCCTCTCGCCAAGTAGATTCCACCCGAAGTGGATCCGGAACTTGATCTTCCCGTCTCTGTAGCCAAGTGAGGCTAAATCCTCTGTGGTTCCTTGCTTCTCCTCCTCATCAATCTCTAATGCTCTAAATATGTAGGACCAACTCTCTGTCTGCTCGACAACTCTGAAACTAAAGCTATCCTGGGTGGACCAGTCACCCCCTCTGAAAATGGTGTACTCCAAACCTGAGTCTAAGCTCCCTCTGAATCACTACTATGAGTCAATCGGTCCTCCTCAAATCTGTCTCCCCATCTAATGTTGGATGGTGTAACAACAGACAAAGTAGTCGTGAATGTACACTCTCTCACAAAATGTTCATCGAACTCAATCTCCTTTGCTGTCGCTGCTGAAACATCATGCTTCTTCTTCTTCTTCTTGGGAAATTTTCCTACATAGTGACCCATATCTCTACAAGAAGAGCATCTCACCGAGATCATATCTCTCTTCTGACCACTACTCCTCTCTCTTCCCTTTGGTGGGGCCCCAAACTTGGGACCCCGTCGACCTCTCTGACCAGTCTTATTCTTGCCCTTTGTCCAAAGAACAAGGTCCTCATCACTCTGCACTGTCTGTTGTTGATGTTGTCCAGAAGCCTCTGCCACAAGTCTAGTCTCCTCCTATATGAAGTCATCCCACATCCTCTCCCATGTGGGCATAACTTCCGTGGAAACAATGCCACAAACGAATGGACCCCATGGTTTGGTAAAGTTGTTTAAGGTTGTCCTCACCATAAAATTGGGTTCCACCACCTCTCCGATGACTCCAAGCTCGTCTCTGATATAGATGTAATGAACAAGGAAGGAAGTAACCGACTCATCCTCGAGCATGTGAATTCCCCTCAGTCGATCATGAAGAACCATCTTCTGGTTCTCATTAGAGCTCTGATAAAGCTTACATAAAGATGCCCACATCTCATATGCATAAGATTTCCTAATTGAGTGGGGAATGATATGATCCCGCACTGCATCACATATGGTCCTCTTTTCCTTGTTGTTCCTCTTCCTGAACTCTGCCAACAAGATGGGGGAAATAACATGAATAATTGGAACAAGCACCTCAACTATGTCCCATAGTTAGAGGTCCTCTAAGACAAAGACGATCCTCACCTACCAAGGCGACCAGTTGCTAGCTCCAGCTAGCCTATCCTCTCCATGCATCTGAGATGCTGACATGACCGCCAAACTGTAGTCCAACTGATGCTCAAACTGCAAAGGAACGCTTCCTCACTCCTTTTAAACATAGGTGTGAAAAGAGGCAAGCGAACTGCAACCTCCCTCCTAGCAATATAGGTGTGAAAAGAGGTCATGAAATACAACCTCACTCTTGGCCATGCAGGTGTGAAAAGAGGTTATCCAAACTGTGCACAAACTGCTCTACAATCCTCTACAAAATTCTTCCAATAAGAAGCCACTAAACACTGTCAATGGTTGTCCACAAAATCTTCCAAGAAGATGTCTATAACATCCCACTCATATGATGTCCAAAATACTAAAAAATCAACCACCTCAGCTCTGATACCATGAAGATTTTCCAGGTCCTATCAAGCTGCCAACTAGGTCTGTCTTTGACCTCAGGTTGACTCTAAGTTTCAACTGTCAATGAAGGTTTTGTTGTTTTTTTAGGACAACCAATAGTTTAGGAACTTCTTGCTGATTTGTTACGGTTACATTCACAATTTTAGGTGCTCTAGCATGTAGTTTTATTCACCAAGGGTTAGCACATGCATACTAAAATAAATGTAACACACCTAGAGATATTTACAACTGAAAATACAATAGTTCTACACTATAACACTCATGAAATTTAACACAGGTATTTTTGGTCAACATGACCCTAGATAAAACCCCCCTTGGGGAAAACCAGTTTGGAATATATGTCTATATATGAGGAGAATAGATGGTGGAATACAACAAGTACACAACATAGATGAACCTGATACAATAGCAACTTGATCCAAGATGAAGTAAAAGTCCAAAAGAAGGAAGAAGCGCCCTAGGATGGTGCAACTCCCAAAAATGCTACTAAGACCACTGAAATGGAGCCAGATGCCAACTGGAAGCTCTAAAAAATAAACTCCTCCACAGTAATCTAATAATGAAGTCAACAACTCAAGCTTATAAAATAAAGTCTAAGTGAAAGAGAAAGACACATTAGAGACATTGAGTGATTGAGTCACAAAGGGAAGTGATTCAAGGTGATCTCAGCAAGGGTGAAAAAGGAGTTTCATTCTGAGATCAATCCCAAAGGAGGAGAGTGCCAACAACAACAACAAAAGAAAACCCAACAACCATAAATAAAAGGATATATTTATAGGCAGACAAGCAATAGTTTTGCAAGTTAAGGATAGTTGTACAAGGGTCGTACAACCATCACAAATACAACAACAGTACAGACCACATGTGTGGCACCATACATCTATAAAGCAACATGCAGGTCACACAAGTGAGCCGCACTGGTCCGTACAACAGGTCGAGGATAGTTTTGCAGTTCGGGGTTGATCCAAGGGGTTTGAGAGGGTCGTACATGTCATATTGGTGCCCATAAAATTATAAAGTATTGACGTAATTTGTTTTTTTCCTTGGTGGGCCTTTTTTTCCTAGTAAGGGAGCCCTTGTATGATTTGATATTATTTTAATGAAAATAATATTTGAAGGACAAAAACAATATGTTTGCATGTATGAAATTTAGTCTCCAGTTGCTTCCACTAGTTATTTTATTTATTAGTTAAAAATCCCAATGTGTGCATTTTATTCAATAAGATAAATTTAAAGTTTAATATTTAGTAAGAAAAATACTAGGAAGTGATTTGCCTAAGTCTTGGGATAAGAGAAATTTAACAATTGGAAGTCCTAATCCACTTTGATTTTTAAGTATTGCCTCGCTTCCATGTTTCCCACTATGAACTAACAACCATGGAAGACAAAGCTCCCCTCATGATTAGTAATCGAAAATTTCTTAATCATTATATAGTGGCTTGTGAATATAGTTTCTCCAACCTTTAGAAGTTGAATATTGTTAAGTTTCCAATACATAGCTTGTGCATGTTGGTGGTTAGTGATAAAAATCTAAATTTCATTTGCATCTTCACATTTTCGTAATACATTGAACTTCAATAACAAATATATTTGAAAGCAAGTTTTAAACTATGAACCACACATGAGGTCCAAAAAATATGGTTAAACCCACCATCAATGATGGCACCGATTGATTTTCATGAGCATGTGTTGTCTATAATGACCTGCATGATGTTTGAAGAGTCCATGACCTTGATTGCTTCTAAAAAATTTAATCAATCCATTCAACAATATTCTCCTCCCCCAAAGCATATATTTCCCTTAAGAAGTATGGGCTTGAAGGATACATTACTATAATGTTTACCAAGGGCCTATTGGTCATATCAATGCAACCATCAGAAATAATGGACACACCATTACAACTCCATTTGGTATGACTAGTTCCAACACTCTCTTCACAATCAACCTCTCCATTTGTTTAAGGGTAGTGCATACTTTCTCAAAGTTTGGTCCCTTGTAACCCCCGAGAGCTTCTTTAACCACCCTCTTTCCTTGCCAATATAGAGACCACACTACATTGAAGGGTATTGCACATGCAAATACCTCGGAAACTGTATTGTTCATCTCATCCCTCCCATCCATTTTTAACTTTCCAAGGGTTCGATGTTCAACCTTTTGTGAGATTCTTCAATGATTAAAGGAACTTGTTGTCCCCTTTTTTTGGCTACTTGCTTGTTGATTTTTCTTTTTGCCATTGTGCTTCATCATGTTCCTTCTAAAACCCTATCACTTACTTTGGGGAAAAAAATTCACAAAATCAATTGCTTTGTTGGGAATATAGAGAAAAGGGGATTTAACTGTAGTGTCAGATCCTGTATATAATTCAACATGCACTTTGTGTTGGGTATGTGTTATGTAAAAAAAATTCTTCCTCGGAAAATATGTCACATATTTTAGGTGGTTTTTCGGCACATGGTTTCTTTGCCAATGGTTTTCTATTTTCGGTTAAGGAATTAGGGTTGTTGACTAATCCAGGTCATTGGGTTAGGGTTTTGGATGCCACTGGCTCCTATATGTATATTGTATTGTAAACAATGTATCACTATTAATGAATATAGAATATGTTGGTTTTCCCAGTTTGGGTTTCCAGGGGAAAAATATCTGTGTAATGTTTGTATTTGCCATTTTATCTTTTCTATTCTTTTACTCAATATCTGTCTGCAGTATATATTATACAAGGTTAAAATCTACATTTGGTATCGGAGCTTTGTTGGCTTCAGGGGGACGCCTTTGTGGTCAAGGTTTTGGCTCATGACTGTGATAAGCCTTGTTATAGTGGGAGATTTGTGGTATTGATTTTTCAAGTGAAAATAAATGGCAAGAAATTCAAAGATGGAGATCGAGAAGTTTAATGGAAAAAGTTTTGAGCTATGGAAGCTCAATATGAAGATCTGTTGGTGGACAAAGATCAGTGGATCACAGTAGATCCAGGTGCTGCACCTTCAGGAATTTCAGCAGATGACTGAAAAAGTTGGATCGAAAGGCAAAGAGAACAATTCGACTGTGTCTCTCTGATTCAGTGTTACTGAATGTGTCAGAGGAAGCTACATCCAAGGATTTATGGGAAAAGTTGGGGAAGTTGTATCAGTCTAAGTCCCTAGTAAATAAACTATTCCTGAGAAAGAAGCTATATAACCCGAGGATGGGAGATGGAGACTCAATGGCAGAGCATTTGAACACCTTCAATACTGTGGTAAGTCAGTTAGTATCTGTTTAGATTAAAATTTCAGATGAAGATAAATGTATTAGATTACTATGTTCTTTAGCAGACTCATGGGATAGTCTGGTTGTGGCCATAGGTAGTAATACAACTACCTTGAAGTCTGATGAAGTGGTCTCATCCTTGTTGTTGGAGGAGATGAGATGGAAGAATATGGAAGGACAAAGAGCATATGCATTATTTGCAAGAGGACGATCCCAAGAAAAAAATATATATCTAACTTCTCAAGTGGGAGATCTAAGTCTAAGGGTAGATCTAAATCTCTAGGAAATTTTGTAAGGGTATGTTGGAGATGTGAAAAAGAAGGGCACTACAAGAAGAAGTGTAGATCCAAAGCTGAGAAAAAAAAGGGATCTAAAGAATCTCATTCTACAGAAGAAAAGACGTCCAAGGAAGAAGGAGGGGATGTGTACTTGGATTCTTCAAGCACACATGTAGATCATGAGGCATGGTTGGTTGACTATGGTGAATCCTTTCATATGATTCCCCATAGGGAGTGGTTCTGCGAATATGAAAGGTATGATGGAGGTAATGTTTTCTTAGGTGATGATTCAAAAACCAGAATCATAGGATGAGGAAAAGTCAAGTTGAGGGTCATAGATGGAAGGATTAGAACACTGCCTAGTGTTCTGCACATCCCAGGTTTGGCCAAAAATTTGATTTATGTAAGCAAAATGGACGATGCAGGGGTAAAAAAAATATTTGAAAAGGAAACCTGCATGATTGTTCGAGGAGCAATGGTGTTGCTGAAGGGAGTTCAGTTTGGAACTCTGTATAAGCTGCAAGGAAGCACTATTAGTGATGGGTGTAATAGTTCCATTGTTCCTGATATTGGAGTTGAAGAAGAAAGAAATCCTATAGTCTCTGGAGAAAATGTTATGTCGTGGCATCAAAGACTGGGGCATATCAGAGAGAAGGGTCTTCGACTACTACATGGTAAAGGTATGGTTGAAGGTATGTCTAACTGCTCTCTGGATTTTGATTTCTGTGAACATTGTCTATATGGGAAGCATAATCGGGTAAGATTCCCCTCTGGTGCAACGAGGTAAGAAGGAATTTTACAGCTAGTTCACGATGATGTTTTTGGACCTATGTTGGTCCCATCATTGGGAAAATCTATGTACTATGTCTCATTTATAGATGACTTCTTGAGGAATACTTGGATATATTTCCTCAGGAAGAAATATGAATTATTTGATAGGTTTAAATATTTTAAAGCCCTTGTTGAGAATCAAATAGAGAAAGGAATTAAGGTGCAAAGGACAGATAATGGCGGAGAGTTCTGCAAGAATGAAATTGAAGAATTATGTAAGAAGTGCGGTATAGCAAGGCATAAGACTACTCCATATACACCTCAGCAAAATGGAGTTGCAAAAAGGATGAACATGACACTGATGGAAAAATCAAGGTACATGCTCAGTGGTGTCGGGTTAGGGCGAGAATTCTGGGCAGAGGCAGTGGGTACTGCATGTTACCTAGTCAACAGATCACCCTCATCAGTGTTGTATGACAAGACTCCATAAGAGGTATGGACTGGTAAGGAACCTTCTCTCACACATCTCAAGGTATTTGGCTATGATGCATATGTTCATGTTCCAAAGAAAAACAAGAGTAAGCTAGATAAGAAGGCCGAAAAGTGTATCTTTATTGGATATAAAGATGGTCTCAAAGGTTATAATATTTGGAACCCAAAAAATAAGAAGGTAGTGTATAGCCAAGATGTGGTATTTAGAGAAATGAAGTATGATGTTAAACATGAAGTCCTACCAAGTAAGGAAGAACCAGAGAAAATAGAGTTTGATTTAAAATATGACGAGTCAGAGTCTACAGAAGAACATGAATCAGAAGAAGAAGATCCTCATACTCCAGTATTGAGGAGATCGGTTCGAGAAAGAAGGCTACCGGAAAGGTATACTCCATCTGATTTCCATTCAAATTTTTCTTTGTCTATTACTAATGATGATCCTAGAACTGTCACGGAGGCAGTGGATTCAAAGGATGCAAATCTCTGGAAAAGGGCCATGGATGAAGAAATGACATCTTTGGATAAGAATAAGGCTTGGGATCTAGTGGAGTTGCCAACTAGAAGAAATCCTTTTGGCAGAAAATGAGTATTTAAAAAGAAGTTGAATGCAAAAGGAAAAGTGGATAAATACAAAGCTCAGTTAGTAGAAAAGGGTTATTCCAAGGTTGAGGGAATTGATTTTGGTGAGATTTTTTCTCCTGTTTCCAAGTTAACCTCCATAAGATTTATGTTATCTGTTGTCGTTGCATTTGATTTTGAAATAGGACAAATGGATGTGAAGACAACATTCCTACATGGGGATCTGGAAGAAGAAATCTATATGAAGCAACCATACGGTTATGTTGTGAAGGGAAAGAAGGAACTCGTATGCAAGCTGAAAAAGTCCCTGTATGGTTTAAAACAATCACCAAGGATGTGGTATCAAAAAATTGATACTTATATGTTGGGACTTGGCTTCACAAGAAGCAAAGAGGATCATTGTGTGTATTTTAAATTAATTGGTGATCATTTGATTTATTTGGTCTTGTATGTGGATGACATGTTGTTGATAGGAAACAACAAGGAGATTATCCAGGATGTGAAAACTTAGTTGTCCTCTAAATTTGACATGAAGGATCTCGGTGCTTCAAATTTCATTTTGGGCATGGAAATTAAAAGAGATTGGAAAAGGAGGAAACTCTGGTTAAATCAGAGAAGATATGTCGAGACAATACTGCAGAGGTTTAATATGCAGGAATGTAAACCGGTCAAGGTTCCTATTCCTGTCTGTGTAAACTTATCTGCAAATTAGTGTCCCAAGACACATGAAGAGGAGGAGGACATGTCTCGTGTTCGATATGCGAGTGCAATTTGCAGTTTGATGTATGTAATGGTCTGTACTAGACCAGACATTACACATGCAGTGGGATTTTTGAGCAGGTATATGTCAAAACCAGGGAAGGAGCATTGGACAACAATAAAAAGGGTTTTCAGGTATTTGCATGGAACTGCTAGCTATGGATTGTGCTATGAAGGAAGACCAGGATTGGATAGAGTGGTGGATATACATGGCTTTGTGGATGCATACTGAGATAGAGATCTGGATCATAGGAGATCTACAAGTGGGTATGTGTTTAACCTGTTTGGAGGAACAATAAGTTGGATGAGAAAAAGACAGGTTGTAGTGGAACTTTCAACTATATAAGCTAAATATATGGCAGCCACTCATGCAAGTAAGGAAGCATTATGGTTACAAAAATTGTGTTCAGGTATTGGGTTGGTAGAACAAGATGTAAGGATAGATTGTGACAGTCAGAGTGCAATTTTTCTGGCGAAGAACCGAGCTCATCATTCAAAGACAAAGCATATTGATATTCAATATCACTTTATGAGAGACATGGTTGAAGAAAAGAAAGTATTGTTGATGAAGGTGGACACTTTGAAGAATGTTGCAGATTCATTAACAAAATCTGTGAGCACCGAGAAGTTCTCTTGGTGTAAAGGATCCATGGGCATTGTTGCCCTGAATTGTTGACTATGTAACCTTGTAACCCCCTGTATGCAAAGAAAACAACAAGTGGGAGAATGTTGGGCATGTGTTATATTCTATGCATGAGTAGTAGAGTCTGAGCGTATGCGTCAGGCATGTAATGGGGTTTGAGAGGTGCAGGGGCAGCATCCCCGAGAAATTTTTTTCTTCCTCGAAAAATGTGTCACATATTTTAGGTGGTTTTTCATCACATGGTTTTTTTGTCGATGGTTTTCTATTTCCAGTTAAGGAATTAGGGTTGTTGACTAATCCAGGTCATTAGGTTAGGGTTTTGGATGCCGCTGGCTCCTATATGTATATTGTATTGTAAACAATGTATCACTATGAATGAATATAGAATATGTTGGTTTTCCCGGTTTGGGTTTCCAAGGGAAAAATCTATGTGTAATGTTTGTATTTTACATTGTATCTTTTCTGTTCTTTTACTAAATATTTGTTTGCAGTAGATATTGTAGAAGGTTAAAATCTACACTTCGCTACAATTACATGAGTTGTTTCCACCAAAATTATTTCCTTCTTTCCTATATTTATCACAAACCTCAATAGAGAGGAATCAACAAGATATTTTTGTTGATTTTCTTCACCATCCCCTCTCCCTCCACCATAAATTCCATAGCCAACTGATGAATGTGAGGCCATTGGAAAAATTAAGAAGTAATAGGAAAGAAAATGAAGAAGAAATGAGAGTTTTTTGCTCGAAATAATAATAATTATAATAAATCTATAGGCCTAACTTCAATTTTTCAATCCAAATTTTCCAAATGTGAATGTCTGTATGCAAAATCCTCTCTCCTAATTATCAATGTGCTCTCCAAACTCTTGTTGTTACATTGTATCTATGCTAATGCTCTTCAAATGTTTCTACCATTGCTACTTCTCTCCAAACATCTACTAGTGCTCTCAGAGTTTGCAGATGCAAGTGAAAAATGATGTTTAGGGTTTGTTATTAGTTTTTCAGAGTATAAGGTTTACTCCCATTCGCTATGGACCCCTTCCCCCTCCTCTTGCCTCCCATGCTCCCATGTGCTTTTGACTTTTTTCGTTTTGTTTTTTGTTAATGAAGGATTGATTTTCATTGATGGGAAATATATCCTAATATTAGAGATCCATTTCAGGTTACCAAAAACATATCAAGATCATGCTTGACTATTTCCCATTAACCGAAATGGTTCTTGTTATCGTAGGATTTATAGTTGTGCAAATCCCAACATAAGATCACTAAATCTTGCGTAACTATAAAATTTCCTACCACTATCACCTTAGTAAGAAATCCCCTCGTTTTAATGATGGAGGAGGTCCACCACAGAGGAGGCTTCCCCGGTGACCTCAAGGGATCAAAGTAGCAAGTTTGTTAGCCAAGCCTACCACACCCTCTGTTGATCACCTAAGTCAAGGTCTAGGTCAAAGGGAAAAAAGGTAAGAAGCTTGTATAAGTACTTGTCTGGAACAAGAACAATTTATAGCATATATGATATGATTTCCAAGTACAAACATACAATAAATGCCTCTTTAAGACACTAGACAACAAATATCACTATGGATGTTATGAAATTGAAGCAAATTACAGTAGTACAACAACAATAGATAAACTATACCAACAACAAGAAATATACTTCAAAATTGCAACAATTCACTACAAAAACTTAGCATTAACTCAATAGAATAGTATCCAATGATTATATGCAATTTATGGGTATGTTTGACCACTATTGCAGCAATGTATGAAGCAAATTAGAGTAGATTAGGATTTTTGTAGCAAAATTTTGCAACAACATCAAGTATGTTAGTGAATTAGCTTAGGTTAGAGTTAGTAAGGTTAGTGGAAATCTTGAGAAAATAAAAATTGAGAGTTTGTTGATCACTTTCACCACAAGAGAGCTTAAATTATTAGTGCCTTAAGGCTATGGAGTCTTTTACAACAACAATACAATATGTTTGGAGATGATAGTAGCAATATCTAAGAGGTAGGGATTGAAATATAAGGTGCTAGCACATTAGGGCCTTAGGTTTCAAGCCTTGAAGAGAAGGATTGCTAGACTGCAAGCACTTTTGGGATCTAGCAACCTTTTCTCCTTTCTTAAGTTCTTGAATTATGTCACAATAAAGAGTCTAGAATAAAACTCCTAAAGTGATATCACTTTAGGGCTTTAGGAGCTTAACTCTAGGTAGGATTTCCTTCACAAATTTATGGATGAAATTAACCTTGTGAGAGGAGGAAGCAATTATGCTCCTCTCTTAGGGTTTTACCAAGCAAAATCTTCAATATGAATAAGTAAAATTTACCATAAGCAGTCAATAACATGAAATGAAATTGCATAAATTTAATTACTTCACCAAGATATGACAAGAATAAACCCTAATTTCAGAAATTCCATCCAAAAATCAGCAAAATGCATCCACAAATGATTCTCCAAGCAAGTCACATGAGTGTAGAAGACAGAGATAGCTAAATGGGGAAACAATTTCATACTTGTATCTCACATGTGTGAGAAATTTGTGATGATAAAATGAAATGTCAAGGAGGTTTATTATATGGAACCTCCTTGACCTATTTGTCCACTTAAAATTGTCAACACAAAAATAGAAGAGGGCCAACCCCCTTAATTATCCTTTACATTTACAAAAATCAAATTTCACATAAAATAAAACCCTAAAGAGGGTGATGCCATGCTCTAGTAGGGTGATGCTAGCTCCTAGGAGTGATGTCATGGATAAAAATGTGGAATGTTGGGCCTCCAAAGGCCATATGTCACTCTCCCATGTGCCAAGGTCCATTCCAAGTGCATCCTCCCACCAAATCATCATGTGAACCGTCAAACCCTATCCCTTAAGTGACATCATGGGCTAGGAAGGTGACGTCTAGGCCTCCAAAGGCCAACTTTAAAGTGGAGAAGGGTGGGGTCTCATCACCTGGCCATGCCAAAATACCTCCAAAGAAAATTTCCTCCATCATCAAGGTGCAATGTTGATCATCAAATGGTGCCCCAGACGTGGGGTCTAGCATCCATACTGTGGGAAAGGTCCTAAATAACAAAAAAGTACGCCATCCAAGGGTCCACAAGTCATATGAATCATTCCAAGTAAGCCACATCTAATAAGAGAACCACCCAAACATGTGCATCAAACCCCCCTTTTCAAATTAAACCAATGCTCAAAGACCTTTTAAATTTTTCCAAATTTAGGTATGGGAGGGGTGTTAAGGTGCCCTATTGGGTTAGCCAATCCCCAAGTCAAAGGACATTTCCCAAGAAGATCCCATCTAATTCATGTAGTGAGTGTGAGGTGGATTTTTGGGCAAGACCTCTAGGCATGAGGTTCTTGAAATACAAGGGTTCGTATTGTCTGATTTATGGGTGCCTTTGTAGAGGGTGTGTTTCCCTTTGTCCATGATGCAACATTTGTCCAAGACCTTTATTTCCATTAATTGATTAATGTTCAAAACATTGAGTATTGTGTGCAATGGAAAGTAAAGAGTATCACAATTCCAATTGAAGCTAGAAACACACAGAGTGCCATATGAAATGGAAAGTAAGGGACACTGCAAAATGCATTTCCTCAACAAGCAAGACATTTATTAATTATGTGATTTATTTTGTAGGTCCTTCATTTTTCGGAGAAGAATTTTATTATTCCCGGGACCTGAGGGAGAGAATCTAGAAGGATAATATTGTCTTTTATATTTTTCTAGCTACAACACATATGGGCCTTTATCCCCTTCTTCCCATGAAATGAGGTACAATCCCTTCTTGGGGTCAATGAACTTGAAAACCCAAAAGGTGAGGAAATGGAGGGGAAGAAGGATGGAAGGTGGTAAGTATGGATGGGAATGGTATGATGACCCTTCAAGGAGATACCTAGTAGAAACCCTTTTCCTGAGGGTTACCAACTTGCTAGGACACAATGACAACCACCAAGGTGAAATTAGGAAAAATGTATAATTTCCAAGCAAATGTTCCATAATCAAGAAAGGATTATTTGCAACATGTTCAAATGATGAAAATATTAAAGTGAAACTTACCGTGACACCTGAATTGTTACCTTATGAGGCAAGACCTAATGTCCTGTGGGACCAAGTCGATGTAGTGGGTGTTTCTATGTTGTTGGTGATGAGTGGTGATCAACATGAATAGGAGGGGCCCTGTGGGATATGCTGCTCAATATGAGTCACGGAACTCCATGTATTCTACCTGTGGGCCTCGAGACATGATCTCCTTAGTTACCCCTAGCCTAGGGGTAACAGTTCCAAACCAAAATATGCAAAAAACAAAGAATCTGAAATGGATCCAAGGTTTGAATATTCCAGTGCATGTCAGGTGTAAGATTAGCACATTCCCTAGGCAATTATAGTAACAAAGGTCGTAACCATAAGTTGCTAGGTAAAATTATTGTGTCAAGTTCATTAACACTCAAGTTTGCGGCACCTGCAAACTTCATTTAGTACAAGTTCTGAGGTCATAAAGAAGTTGTTTGATTACTCAACAGAGTGCTTTCCATGGGTTAGTTCAATATAGGAATAAGGATATATCTATTGTGGACAATTAGAGTTAATTGCATGGTTATTTGCTTGACCATCAAGAAACCTAGTTTTCAAAATTAGAACCTGAATATGACCATTCTTGGGTTCATAATAAGGTTTATAACACAGATTGGAAGAGTTTTGAAGCTTACAAATACAAACCTTGTTCTTTGTGATGATTCTCAGTTGGTTGAATATTGGGTCTCCACACTTTCATATCCATTTGGGTACTTTCTTGATGTACACACAAGCTTAATATTGAACTTTATTTTCGTACTATATTCAGCGGGGGGGTTGCCTCGCTCAGTAAGAAACCTTGTTCTAGATATTATATTCAAGCTGAATTCCAATATGGAAGAAAGCGCTTTTCAGGGAGTTGCTTTTAGCAGTTATGATGGTTTATTTTTAGCCAAGATCAACACCCTTATCTTGAGGCTTAATCTTGTCCTTATCATATTCTTGTAGTGGCAACAAAGTTGAATTGGTCATTGTAGATGTTATACTTGCAATAGGAGGTTAAGGGTTGAAGACTCTCCAAGTCAACTTTTTGAACTAATATTTTTAAAGAAGGCTTATCAAGGCCACAGGAATGACCAAGTGCAAAAATTTAAAGCGCATATAACATAATCACAAGGTGCTCCCCTCCAATTAACTGGACTATGTTTTTCAACCAGTGATAACTTTTTCATAGGAAGTCCATTTGGAGTGAATTATTTTTCAAAATTGCCTAGAACTTCTTAAACTTTCTATTGGTAGGGTCAGTCTAGTATAATTCTACAATTTTAAGGGGGGGAGTTGAATTCAAATACTTAACTACAAGATGATCTAGAGATGTGCATAAAATTTTTGTGACTAATGTTATCACACTCAGCTAAGTTTGACTGTTTATTTTTAAAAACAGTGAAAACCTATAGTTGAATCAATCAAGGGCTAACTAACCCATTGAATTTGTTTGGCTTGGACCAATCAACACTTAACTCCATTAAGTCAAACCAAAATTGGACACTCTCTCAATTGATACACGACTTAGCAAAATCTTATAAGGTTGATTGGTTGCCTACCTGAGGGCCCAATTAGCCTCAAGAAAAAAAAAAAATGAAATCTAACCCCCTAAAACCCTAATCCCCTCCTTATAAGCACAACCTACCATGTTTACCTCACACACTTGATTGTGATCACTTAGAGAATTTGGAGCTATATCAACCACTAGTGGTTTGAACAAATTTGGAGTTGATCTAGACCCAAGTTGGGGTTGATTTCAGTGGGAATTGATATGAATTTGTTTTCTACCCATTTTCTACAAGATTGTAGGAGATCCCATAGCTCTGAGGAAGGAGAATTACCTTTCATGGAACCATTACATGGTTATGTGCATAAGGAAAGTTGCATTCAACTACAGTGGGAGGATAATAACTACAAGAATACATACTTTGAAATGCCGCTTAAGGCACATTTTTGGGAACATTATAGGCTACCCAATGGTGCCAATTGATTTAAAACATCAAATGGTAGTAGTTTTTGAAGCATTCAACAAGAGAAAGCAAATTTTATATTCTTGTAGTCAACCAAGTTGCTATAATGAGTCAAACTTCAAATTTAAACTTTAGATTAAATGCTTCAAAATTGTTTTGACTCAATGTGATCTCCAAGGATCTTAAGATGTATTCATGAGGTATATTTTTCTTATTTTTGGACTCTAGAAGCCATTCATAGCCTCATTGTTTATGTATTTTTTCTGAAAGCTTTGATTTTATGTATCTCAAAACTTATAGTTTATGTATCTCGATATAATTTTGTCTATTTTCACTCTTAAATGCATTATAAAATAGTGAACTTGCATATTCAATGTTTAATTTTCTATATTTACATTGACATATGTGTGTGTATTCCAAAGAAATCCTAGTAGGGAAACCCAAGGGATGCTTCCTCACTTCTGGATGGCATCCCTCGTAAACCCATCAACGTATACTAGTGTGTGTTGCCCAAGGGGATTCAAATCGAGCACCATTGGCATGAACTAACTAAATGCCCAACAAAATTGGTGTCAATCGGTTGGGGTAACCCCTTGGGATTATATATATATATATATATATATATATATATATATATATATATATATAATCCCTCGAGTGGTTGATTGCTTGAGCTTCATGCAAGATATCTTGGGGTCAATCCCCCGGGATAGCTACCTCTATTGTGTGCTCACTCAATGTCCCTATTGGGTCAAGCACCATAATTAGAGTCAACATGTTTACATTGGATACCATCCACAAAATGCAGGAAAGTGCTCAAGTGTTTCCCTGCAAGATTTTCCTTGGATAAAAAATGTGTGTGTGTGTGTGCGCACACATCATGAAATAAATAGTTTATTCATGGAACAAAGAGTTATAGCAAGGGAACAACAAGATTACCAGGAAATTTTTGTCTTAAAAAAGCCAAAAATCCTAACATATGATCCTATGCCTCGATAGGTAGGTATTCAAAATGCGTGTGAAAAAAAAAATTGGCTTTTACAAGCAAAACAAGTTGCTATTTAAAGAGTCTCAAAATATCCAAATATATATAAAATATTCAAAAAATTATTAAAAATATATATTGGATCATAAAAATGTCCAAGTTGAGTCATAAATTTCCCCTCATCAAGTCCAAACCAAGTCTGAGTCTAATAAATTTGGTTGTGACCTTAATCTTTCTAATATCCCAAGATTTTACTATCTAAAGAAAATAGCAGTGTTGCAAAATTCCAATTTCTCCCTATTTTTTTTCCGTTTCTTTAAGTCATCGATTTTTTCAAGTCTTTTTAGTGTTTCTAAAGGTCAAGTTTATGTGTGCAGTATTTATATTTTTTCTTCCCAATTTTACTTATTTGTCAAGTTGATGAGCCCGACCAATATCTTGTCAATGTCGACTTTTGCAACATTGGAAATAGTGTTGTTGGATTTCACAACAGAAAAGGATAATAAAATAAGAAATTACAAGAACAAAGTCTAGTGATGAGAGAGTTAAAAGAATGTTTGCATGATGTGAAAGATTATATTTAGAACTTAAAGATAAAGAAAGATAATCAAGGCCAAAAAATAAAAAATCGTTGAAAGTTGATTAGCGAGGCCTATGATAATATGATCATCTACACATCAGTGATGGGAAATCTGACCAGCTTATTAAAAGGGGGATAAATGACATGTGTCAATCAAAAAGTATATAAGATAAGGTAATTTTATTAATGACCAAGAAAAGAACCCAAAAGTAGGTAAAAGGGACTAAAAAAAGTACATCCAATGTTGGTACAAAGTGGTAGTGACAATGCATCTCCTAGAACAATGCTAAAAGTATCAAGATAATAAGATCTAAGATCTAAGAGTCAACTAGAAACTCACCACTAAACGTATAGCTAAAGAGAGTTAGAAAAGCTAAAAGAGAGAGTATAAGATAAGGTGGTCGTACAATAGAAGAGATAAACATTGAAAGGCTTTGAAAATACAAGTACTGAAAAAAAAAAAAAAAAGAGGATGTCAAGCCTAGCTGGAGATGGCATCCAAGGATGATTCAATTGATCAAGAGGCAGGCTTGTCGACAGAGTTGTCAAGCACTATGGATGGGCACTAACAGATGATATCCTCCGATGAGTGCTCAACATTGAGGGGGCCTAGTTGTATGACCTTAGGGAGAGGCACAAGAATGAGGGATCCCATCTCTCGTAACATCCAATGTTGATGGGTAGTGTTAGTGCCTAAAGTTGCACTTGACTGTGAGAGGGAAAGCTAGGGAATCATCAGGTTATTGCAATGGTATTTTAAGGGTTTTATGATATGGTTTTTTAGAGAATGGTTGAAAGTTGGTTCAGGGGTTCAAGGTAAACACATAACTCAAAATAAATCCAGAAGATAACCCACTGATTTAGTAAAAGGTAGTCACGTTAATAGATCAGACAATAAGGAAAATAAAGAAAGAAAATATGAGAGCATTCAATTTGTCAACCCCATATAGATTTCTTATTTCAAAATATAATTGAGAAACAAGAAAATGTACTTGAAGGAAAATCTTGATGACAAACAATAACAGTAAAGTTTTCACTGTGTTACTTAAAATCAAGGAATCAATGCATTGCAACAGAAAAATGACTTCAAGTAAGAAAAGAAATAGAATATGAAATGAAATAAAATCTGACGATCAAAATGCCTTTTCCATTTAGTATCAATGTGGAATATAAATTGTCTTACAGTGGATTGCAAAATAGGTCCCTGAAATCCCAACTTATTGACCCTCATACAATCTTCCTTGTGTCTATTTAAAGTACACAAAGTATTACTATGGATCCTATTTTCTAGTTTACAGTTTGTAATAGGATCTAGTCAATGGCTATCTTCTAAGAGAATCAACTCAAACGAGCACTTATAATGCCAATATAGTAGAAGACTCAACAACTAACCCAAAATATCTTTTACAAAAACTTGGCAAATCCCACAAAATTTGGAATCATATCTTACTGAGTTGTTCCATCCGAAATATCAAAATTTCATTTGATCCAAATATAGGAATTGAACTGTTCATCTTTTGCTCCCTGAGTAATAGCATCAAAAAATTCAAAACTGTAGGAAAGAACTTCATAAACCATCATGGTATAATGACTGCATTGGCTTTGGTGTCTCTCTACTTCAGTTTGGTTGTTAACACAACATTATGCCAGTATAACCTGAAATTTGATTCTCGTACCTCCTTAAGCAGTGCTTTTTGTTCTTTTCTTTTCCTTTTAAAATCATGTATCTTCTCTTGTTGCCTAGCATTCCATTGCTCGACTAGAGCTTTATCTTTCTTTAATTGTTTTACCATTCCCGATGGCTCCTTAATCCCGTCTTTTTCTTTTCTAGCTTTAACTTTAAACTCTGGATATTTCTCTACAGGTGAAGGTAGATTTAGGTCTATAGCAGCTTGAGATTTTCTTAATTTGATCATATATCTTGAAGATAATCCAGAGCTATGATCTTCATCTCCAGTGCTATCAGAATCACTGGTCTCTGGAAGGTCCGGAATCTGGTCTGGTTTTGCAAAAGGATTATATTTTTCATCAGAAACTACATCTGTACCTTTAAACATAGATTTAGATTTTGAAGTTGATTTAGTGGTTTCTATTGTCACGGGTCTCCTGGAGTATTGAGCAACTTGTTTTCCCTTTTCTTGTCTCTTTCTCAAGTTTTCATATTCTTTCTCAGTCCTGTGCAAAGAAGGTGTCTCTGCCTATTTTTTTATGCTTGTCTTGGAATCTTCAGAATTATCCTCTATAATTATAAGATTCTCCTTTTTAATGGACGGATGAAACATGGCCTTTGAATTTAATATAAATTTATTGGTAGCTCTGGTGGAGTTTTTCCTAGGGAACTTAGGCACATGTGTTGGCTTTTTGCTCCATTTTTTTCCTTTTCCATTCATCTTATTTGTAGATTTTTGTTTCTGCTTGACTGGAGTTTGAACTGGCTCATAGTATAATCCTCATCTTCATCAATTTCCCTCTTTATATATGGATTAGGAAATATGTCAATGTCTTCATTTGGTTTAGATTTCTTACCTAGACTAGTGGTAGCTTCCTCATGATATTTACCTATAGGCAAATCTCCAATGGTTTGCTAATTTTGCAATTTCCTCTTGCTAGCCCGAGTTACCCTAGCTGTAGATGATTCTTCTTTAATTAAGAACTCAGTGGTTTTACCAGTCTGTTTCTGTTGGGATGATTTCATCCCTTTGACATTTTTGGATTTAGTTGATTGTAAATCGTTTCTTAAATACTGAATTAGCCAATCCTAGGATCTTTGGACTTCGTTTAAAGAGAAGATTACCAATGTCCTAATTAAACCCTGATGAAAGAGACTGCCTTTAGCTGTAGCAGGATGGGATTGCACCTTCTTGGACATTTTAGATAAACTCTTAAGTAGAAATTAGCTGTAGCAGGATGGGATTGCACCTTCTTGGACATTTTAGATAAACTCTTAAGTAGAAATTAGGGTAAATTAAGAGGATAATCACCATTAATATGAATTAACAGTCTGATATGATAGAGATAAACCAATGAAAACTTGCCCTCACACGTAATGTACCTGTGGATGATTAGCAAAGCGGCATGTCATTCCTTCTTTACCCATCTATGTGGTATACCCTTATTCCAGTTAGGGTTTTGTTTCTCTGGGATTTAAAACTGATTCAAAAATTCCATAACCACATTCTCTTTCTTCCACCACCTTTCCCGGTACACTGGAAATCTACAGGATTTGGTAATTGAATGTTCAGTCACATGCATCAATAATTTCCCAACTACAGCTTCAAAGCCATCAAAATTTTGTGCGAAGACCATTGAAATCTGTTCATCGTGCCCCTGGAAGGTTGTGAAAAAGTCAAACCAACCAACATCTTTGAACCTCTGCGCCATTTGAGGGTATGCTTCGAGTAATTTCGTGCCTTCAGGCTCTAGTCTGATCATCTGGCCACTCTTCTTGGGTGTCATAATTTTGATATGATCCTGTAAACAAATCTGAGAATATTGATGATTTGAATTCTTGGTTCTCGTGGGTTGTTAAGAACTAAAAATCACTTCTTTCTTCGATTTGATCCCTGCACAAAATAGTCGACGCACTAAAATGGAAGGTGATGATTATGTTTATGATATTCAAACATGTTGATTTGATGCAAGTGTGGCGGGTACAACTCAATCCCTCGTATGTAGTTGTTATTATTGCACTATCAACCCGAAAATAGATCATGAAGAGGAATGTGGATCCTCTAATCACGATTTGAGAAATTATGATGCGATCAGGGTAGGATGGCGCATGTAAAACTATGATTATTCCTAGCGCTGCAAGAATAACGCTATTCCTGTAGCGCCTTTTCCGAATTGGAATTTAAAAAAAAATCAAATAATGAATCGACAAGTGATGTGACAAGACTTATCATATCAAATCCTAAACCTTTAAAACTCCAAAAATCATTTAAAAGTGCAATAAAAATTGGAAAAAATGACCCTTTAAACCAAGAGGTAAAAAGAAAGTTTTGACAAAAGGCATAAGAAGGAGGAAAAAAGGACTAGGGACACTCACTTAATCAAAAACAAAGTTAGAGACTAACATGTAGAATTAATCAAAGAATAAAACAACTCAATCAAGAGTTGACAGGAATGGGGGACATGATAATAGCATTACAAACTGAATTTGAAGAAATTGAAAAGATAAAAACTAGACCTAACTCTTGCAATGTAGGAACCATCACTAAAGATGTGATTCTTGATTGTGATGTAAAAGATGAAAGGTTGATGTGCAATGAACATGTAGAGAAAAATATGATTGACTTTTTTGAAAAGCATACTAAAGGCTTTGGAGTGAAGTTGTTGAAAAAGATGGGATGCAAAGGTTCAAGACTTGGGAAGAATGAACAAGGGATCCTAAACCCTATTGAGGAAGTGATAAGACCAAAGAATGCAAGCCTTGGTTTTCATGAAGCGAGTGATTTCTCCAAAGTTGTTGAGGAAAGACAACATGATAAATGCCAAAAAAGTGATTATGACAAGAATGTGTCAAGTTATTGTTCTGGTGATTGTTGTGGTAGAAAAGGGTATATTATAAACAAATGTTGGCACTTACATCCTAGTGATTTTTCTAGCATGAGTAATCATTATGTGAGAAGATATTTGATGGACAATAAATTATGTCACCTAATGTTCAAATGATTTTATTCTTTCACATTGTCTCACATTACAATAAATGATGAACAAAGAACAAGCAATTGATCTATTGAAGATAACAAGCTAAAGATTTAAAAAATCGCCGACATTGTCAAGTTTTCGTTATGTCAAGTGCCAAACAAAAAATCACAAAGAAAAGATCATGATTTAAAAAAAAAAAACACCGCATCACAATTTTTTTTCAAAAAATTGCACCACAACGAGAAAACATCGTCGAAGGCGCTGACTTTTTGCATATAAATACCCATAATCTGATTTTCCCTCATTTTTGTTTGCAATAATTGGGGATCGAGAGCAAAGGAGTTGTGCCATCATCTTACATTGATTTTACTAGGGGCTAAAAATCATTTTCATCTCCATAAAAGAATATTTTTTGGAGTGGCACTGATTTCCATTTGCTATTTTCATATTCCCAAGTATGTGTAAAATTTCTAGCGTGTAATTTGTTTTTTTTTAGACTTGTGTAAGGGTTTCAATGTGCAAAATGTTTTCTTCTTATTGTTGATATTTTATGGGAGATTGAAGGATATTTTAGGTAAGATGTTTTTTTACAAGCATTCTTTTATATTCATTTGTTTTTATTTTTTTTTCTAGTCGCCTTGCCAACATGTTGAAGGCTTTGGACCCATTTTTGCAACATGGTGAATCTCATAACGAGACAAATTGCAGACATTTATATTGTAAGCTCTATAGAAAGGATATGACATGAGGGATTAACCACTTGAAATACCACCTTGATAGAATACAAGACATAAGGTTAAGTTTTTTCCTAATAAAACCCCAAAAATCATGCAAAGTTCCCATCAAGATATTAGTGAAAAGAATAAGAAGAAGGAAGACAACACAACTATCCAACTTGAAATTGAAGTCGAAGGAGTAGCTAGAATCGCAAAAGCCACAGACATATCCAAGAAAGATGAAAGTGAGAGGGACTCCACAAGTTCACCTTTGTTTTCTTTGAGAACCGTACTTGGGACACAACCTTCCATGGATCTATTATCCCCATTTCTATGGATAACTAAGGAGATGATGTCTCGAGGCCCTTAAGTTGTAGACATGGAGTATCGATAGACATATGGCTGACAACTTTCACTTTCACAAATAGAGACCCACTGCACCACCACGGGTCTCAGGTTCATCATGAGGGTATCCACCACAACAATTGGCTTTAGGAAGACATTGGGTCTTTCTCCATGAGGTACACGTCAGGTATTATGGTGAGTGTCATTTCAATATTTGAGGCATTTGAGTTTGTTGCATTTAAAACTGCTTTTGATTATGTAACGCATGCTTGGAAATTATTCTCTTTTTCTTGTTTCACCTTGGTGGTTGACATTGCACCCTAGTAAGTGTTCACCCTTAGGAATAGGTTTTCTACTAGGAGGTCCCCTTGACTAGTCATCATACCATTCTCGACCATACTTTCCACACTTCATCCCCTCATCTCCTTATTTTTTGGAATTTTCGGGTATACTGACTCAAGAAGGGATCGTCCCTCATTTCATGGGATGAAGTCACTAAAGGCCCAGAGGAAATGTAGTCAGAAAAAGATAAAATCCATATTATGAACCTTCCAGATGATCGCCCAAAGAGGTCTTGAGAACAATGAAATGTTTCAACTAAAAAACCAAAGACCTAAAAAATCAAACACATAATATAAATGTCCCACTTGTTGAGGGATCTACACAAGGTGTGTTACAAGCTATACTATACCCCCATGGCACCATGTGTACCTCTCCCTTCAAGTGGAATTATGGTACTACCCCCTCTCCCCCCTAAGCTAATCAATTAACCCATAGGAAGTACCTAGTATTTGGACCTTAATTAATTAATGGCAATAAACGGGATTGGAAAAAAGATGCATTGAATGTGTAGCACACCCTCTACAAAGGAACCCATAAATGAGACACTACAATCCCTTGTATGTCATGAATCCCATCCCCAAAATTCTTGCCCCCATCCATGTCACTTTCACCACATGACCTAGAGAGAGGTCCACTTGGGAAACACTCCTAGACTTGAGGTATGATTCACCCAATAGGTCGCATTGTCAACCCTCCCATACCTAAACTTGGCAAATTGCATAGGGTCTTTGAGCACTTGTTTAGTTTGATGAGGTGGTTTTTGATGCACATGCTTAGGTGGCTCTTTTATTGATTTGATTTACTTATCATGATGCATTTGACTTGAGATCATTGGAGGGTGTATTCATTGTCTTTGAAGGACTTAGTTGCTAGACAATTTTGGGAGAAAAAACCTAGCTTGTGCTTCCTTGGGGCTTGAATCCCACAGGTTGGATACCATGACCCACACCTTGGGCGAAGAAGGAAGATGAATGCTGCCTTTGGAGGAAAAAGCAGACACCATAGAGGACCTTACCTAGCCCAACATTTGGCTTCTTGAGGAAAAACATCACATTTTGAGAGCTTGACGTCACCCTAGGGATAGGGTTTTGGTGGTGAAGGTTATGGCGAAGGAAAAACACTTTTAGGAGGATTTGTATAGATAAGAATAATTTCATTTCATTTTGATCATAGCTCTCCCATTGTAAGACTACTTGGCTGAAATTTGCACCCTACTTGGGCAATTTTATCTATCGATCTTGCTACTATCTCTTGTGATGAGTTTTCTTGGCTAGTGGATGAAGAATTAAGGCACTATCTTTCTTGGAGGTTATTTCTTGCTTGTATGGTGGATTTTTCTTAGTTAAAAGGAGTTTATCTTGTTAGTGCTTGGACTAGGTAAGGAATCTCTCTTGTTATTGCTTCTTTTCATGGTTGCAAGGTTAATTTGTTAATATTTTGGGGAGTATAAGGGTATACAACCCCACTAAGGCCATCATAATTGTCTTGGAATAAATTTTTGCACAAAGGAATACTATGAGGAGTGAAAGGGTTTACACCCTCCTAGGTCTTTCCTAGCTAGTTTTTCTTGCCTTGGGGAGTAAAAGGGCTTACACCCCCAAGGAAGTAGAAGAACCAGCTCTTTCTTTTTAAGACTCCATAACCCAATAGTTAAAGGCACTAATCTATTACATTGAGTAAATAAAATCATTGCATTCGGAAACGTACAATCACAAGATATCGAAATTGTTTAATTTGGGATCTTTTCTATATGCTTTAAGTTTTCCAAAGCCTCTAGGGAGTCTAGATTGGTCAAGTGGATCTTGAGTTATAGCTAATTAAAATCTACAACCATTAGGGTTACAACAAATCATCTTCTATTTTGATTCTAACTTGCAATTAAACCGTGGAAATTTGCTAGTAAACCATCATTATCATTCTATTGCTAATTAAGGAACTTATTGTCGGATAACTTGTTTTTTTTCATGGTTAAAACTTGGAGTTGTAACAAATATTTTCTATAGCCACTTGCTTGTTACAAACTTACTCTAAAAACTTCATATAACAACCTTCTAAAATCACTAAAGCTTGTGCTAAAGTATTGGGGATTAATCTACATGTTTTATGCTTCATTCTCTAACAATTATTTGATTCTTTAAGTGGTTCAATGTGCAGTAATTGATTATTTTCTTTGCTGATATATACTCTTGTTTACTGTTGTAATTAGGGACAACAATTTTAACTTGCTAGTCCACTTAACTTTGAGATTGTATATGTGTTTCTTCTTGTGTCTCGGGAAGGTACAATTCTCTTCCGTAGGTACCCAAACACTTGGAAACCATAAACAATCACTGAGACTCATTATGAAGCAACCTCTCACTTAGCAACTTGACCTATAGGGGAATCACTTCCATTGTCTCACTTTTTGTCTCATTTCCTCCTAGGGTCACCTGAGATTCCCCCCTTGTGTTGGATTTCTCCTTCACTAAAGCGATGGGATGGTTTATCTGAGGTCACAGTGGGTAAAATCTCCCACCATTATCGTCATCTAGTGGATTGGGTTGGGATTTTCCTAACCTATAGTTTGCGCACTAATATTTTGGCGTTGTTGCCGAGGAGGATTTTGAATCCTTCTTCCGTTACCTAATGACACTCTGGMAAGCTTCAATCCCAAAGGATTACCTCTAGCTTGCTTGATAACTCCACTTGAAGGACGTTCCCCTTCCACCCTTGATGAGATTTTCATAAAGTTTGTCCGGTGTTGAAGGAAAATCTCCCTGCGGATAGGTAGATATCCTCAAAGAGCTATACTCTTAACTCTAAGACAGAAAGTGCTTATCATGGTCACTAACTTCCTTTTAGATCTAGGTGGACTAGTGTGTGAGGAGGAAGGAGAAAAGAAGTACCTTTTACCGGTGTTTGTCCCTGCACGCTCCAAGTTGAGCTCCAATCTTTCGCTCTTCGATAAGCCCTGTAGACAAACAAAGTACGACCACTTCCTACTCTATCAAGATTAGTCCGAAATAGGTATATCTACTAAAGAGACAAATTCATGTGATATTGAACATGAATTGGAAAGAAACAAGCCAAGCAAATTATATTGATGAGGACAAAACATTGCTTACAGTTGTAGATGGATTGCAGCAGTTTCGTCAAGTCCTCCTTGTCTACCCCTTGCTCCAAAGATCCACGATCTGAATGATGATAGCTTCACCAATTGCTCCCTATGAGATCATAGGTCTCTTGCTTCCAAATTATCTCTATTCCAGCACCACTTATAAGATCATAAGTTTGGTGTGATTCTCCTTTTCCAGTCCCCTTTCATCATTAGAAAGCTTGCTTATATAGCCTTGGAGAGGCTCAACAACTTGAGATATCCTTGGGGAAGTTGAGGATTTTCCTCCTTTAGTTGAGGATTTGCCCTAAGATCATGGCTGGACTAGGGATTCCAATCCAACTACCTTCCAAGAATGAAAGGATCCTTCCCCCATTCATCTCAACAACTTAACTGCTGTCTAAAATAGGTAGCGCTCCCTCAAAAGGGCCATCAGAGCATTGTAGTGCTCCCCAGTAGGCTTAAAGGGAGCGCTAACACTCCTAAAGACACCAGCGCTCCCCCAGAAGGGCCAAAGAAGCTTTATAACGCTCCTAGACAGTGTAAGGGGGAGCGTCAACACTCCCAGAAGAGGTATAGGGGAGCGCACCCCTCCAAAAACTCAGTTTTTGGGGTGCTTTCAGATGGCAAAGGGTTTATAAGCCTGCTGACTCATTTCTTCTCTTCCAAATAAAATGTTTGAGGTGTTTCAAGTGTCCTTGTCACGTCATTATAGGTACGACATAGGCATCATGACAGTATGTTTTCTTTAACACTTGCGACACTTGTGAGCAAAGTGAGACACTTGCGACCTTTGTAATGACGACACTTGCGACACTATCAAAGTGAGTATTTTTTATGTGTAACATCTGGTGACTCCATTGAGGTATTACCCTAAGTGATGGAACTATGACCTCACAGAACTTACCATGGGCATTCCATAAGTTGTACCCTTCTATTGATGTTCATAATATCCCTAGATATCCAAATCATTTCTCTACGAAGTGGAGAAAAAGTTTCCCTAAATTTAATGGTGATCCATCTCTAGCAGTCACCCATGTCGTATATTATATCAAGTATGCTTCAATATTAAATGTGCTACATGAAGATGTGTTGATGATTTTTTTTTTATCTTCACTGGAATCAAGTCAAAGGAGTTGTCTTGCAAACTCATGTAATCCAAAAAGTATCCCATCTTCTACAAATCTCATTGAAGAATTTCTCAAGCATTAACAACCAACTACTCAAAATTTGCAAGATACTTTCCAAGAGCTCAAACATGCTCTTTGCAGAGAAGGTTTTCTGGTGAATGGCAAGACAATAGATGAGGAATGAAAAACTGACGAAGAGTGTCATCCACCTATTGTATAAGAAGAACAAATCCATGAAGAAATCTACCAAGAAGATCTCAATGATGAAGACTGAGATGAGACATCGGTGTCCATTGTCTTGCTTGACAAAGGTGAAGTCTTTCAGCTTTGATTTCCTTTGCACATGAAGTTGAAAAAGAAATTAATCTCAATGATGAAGAATTTGAAGATCCAGTTGAAGTCGCCCTAGCCTATGTTCCTATTATACATGAAGACAAAGAGATGGTCATTTTTAGTCATACTGGTGGTCTTATGAAAGAAACCTTGGATATGGTTGATGAGTATATAGACACTTTCATATAGACTGGGAGACACACATCGGATTTGGTCATTTAATTTTTTATAAAGACCCCATTTATGACATTGAGGGTAGCTCTCAAGCAAAACGGGTTGATTTGTCATCTTCAGAAGACCAGTCTTCATGTGTATATGATTCAGATGTTTGGAAGCATGATGATGATATGGTTACATATTTGTTTCATTCATTAGAGGATGACCTGTCACAACATTTTCAGTGTGATTTTCAGTCATCCCTTAAGAGTTGTGATGCAGATCCCTTTGGGATGATGACTTTTTCTATGAGGACTTTCAATTACTTTCATACTCAATTTTAGATGAACACCAGGATGTGGCCATCCCATAGGAATCAAAGTCTCACTTTACAAAGTGAAAGTATTTTCATCTTGGGGATTTTTACGAGGATTCATAGATGAAGAAGTAGTGTTTTTCTAGACCTGAGCCTGTCCCTTACCTCATTTCTTCTTCTAAAGGAAATCATGGGGTCTTCTTAGGATCTCTCATGTCTTTTCTCAGTCTTTAGGAAGCAACGATCATTGAATTGCTTCCACAGCTCAAAAATTTTCCCATTAAACTTCTCAATCTCCATCTTCGAATTGCTTGCCATTTCTTTTCACCTGAAAAAGAAATACCGCATATCTCCCACTGTAACAAGGCTTATCACAGTCTCGAGCCAAACCCTTGACCAAAAAGGCATCCCCCTGAAGCCAATAAATCTTTGATACCAAATGTAAATTCTAACCTTGTACAATATCTACTGCAAACAGATATTCAGAAAAATAACAGAAAAGATACAATGTAAAATACAAACATTACACAGAGATTTTTCCCCTGGAAACCCAAACTGGGAAAACCAACATATTCTATAGTATTCATCATGTTACAATGTTTACAATACAAAATACATATAGGAGCCATCAACATCCAAAACCCTAACCCAATGACATGGATTAGTCCAAAACCCTAATTCCTTAACCGGAAATAGAAAATCATTGACAAAGAAACCATGTGCCGAAAAACAAGCCTAGCGTGGGCTTCCTTGGGACTTGAAGCCCACATGTTGGATACCATGACCCACACCTTGGGAGAAGAAGGAATATGAACTTTGCCTTTGGAGGAAAAAAAATACACTATAGAGGACCTTACCTATCCCCTACTAGCCCAATGTTTGGCTTCTTGAGGACAAAACATCACATTTTGAGAGATTGACGTCACCCTAGGGCTAGGGTTTTGGTGGTGAAGGTTATGACAAAGGAAACTTGGCAAAATTTCATGGGTGAAGGTATGCATTGAAGGAGGAAACCCTAGCGCATAGGAGGGATCCCCTAGAAGGCCCAACGACTTCCATTGTCAAGTCCAGGGACTTGCAAAAAAGTGTCAAAACGTCACCCTCTAGAGGCTTGACATCACCTTTAGGGTTTATTATGTGCAATTTTTTATATTTAAATTTGAATTTAATGATGTAAATAGGAAAAGTAAGGGTTGTTGACCCCTTACTTTGTGGTTACCCTAAAATTAAGTGGACAAACACTTTTAGGAGGATTTGTATAAATAAGAATCATTTCATTTCATTTTGATCATAGCTCTCCCATTGTAAGAAGACTACTTGGCTGAAATTTTCACCCTACTTGGGATAATTTATCTATCTCTCTTGCTACTATCTCTTGTGATGAGTTGTCTTGGATATTGGATGAAGAAGTAACGTGTTATATTTCGTGGAGGTTATTTCTTGTTTTTATGGTGGATGTTTCTTGGTTAAAAGGAGTTTATCTTGTTAGTGCTTGGACCAAGTAAGGAATCTCTCTTGTTATTGCTTCTTTTATTGGTTGCAAGGTTAATTTGTTAAGATTTTGGGGAGTATAAGGGTATACAACCACACTAAGGCCATCATAAATGTCTTGGAATAATTTTTTTCACAAAGGAATACTTGGAGGAGTAAAAGGGTTTACACCCTCCTAGGTTTTTCCTAACTAGTTTTGCTTGCCTTGGGGAGTAAAATGGATTACACCCCCAAGGAAATAACACAACTAGATCTGTATTTTTAAGACTCCATAACCTAATAGTTAAATGCACTGATGTCTTGCATTGGAGAAATAAAATCATTGCATTGGGATACGTAGAATCATGAGATATTGAAATGTTTAAGTGGGGATCTTTTCTATATGCTTTAAGCTTGCCAAAACCTATAGGGTGTCTAGATTGGTCAAGTGGATCTTGAGCTATAGCTAATTAAAAGCTACAACCATTAGGGTTTCAATAAATCATCTTTTGTTTTGATTCTAACTTGTAGAAAATATTTTCTACAACCACTTGGTTGTTACAAACTTATTTTTAAAACTTCATATATCAACCCTCTAAACCACTAAATCTTGTGCTAAAGTATTGGGGATTAATGTATATGTTTTATGCTTCATTCTCCAACAATTATTTGATTCTTTAAGTGGTTCAATCTGCAGTCATTGATTATTTTCTTTGCTAATATATAATTTTGTTCATTGTTGTAATTAGGGACAACAAGCTTAACATGCTATTCCACCTAAAGTCAAAAGTGAAATATGTACCCAAACACTTGGAAACCATAATCCATCACCGAGACTCGTTATCAATCCACCTCTCACTTAGCAACTTGACCTATAGGGGCATCACTTCCTTTGTCTCACTTTTCATCTCATTTCCCCTTAGGGTCACATGGGATTCCCCCCTTGTCTTGGATTTCTCCTTTACTAAAGTGAGAGGAGGGTTTATCTGAGATGATAGTGGGTAAATTGTCCCACCGTTATCGTCATCTATGTTGAGATTTGGGTACCTTGGAAAGTGGTCCCCATGTGTTTATGAGTCTCTAAACACAAAGGGGGAGACTATTACCCTTGTTACTTTACTTTATGATTCTAATTTCACTTTGACGTAGGAGATTTAAGTCAAAAGTGAAATATGTCACTTAAGTCATTAAAGTGACAATTACTTCACAAAGTGGGTGAATTAATAGACATAAATCAAACTAAGGAAAGTGGGTTTCCTAGGTGAGATTTAGGGATTGAATCTCACCCACTTATTAGACTTGGCTAGATTGGATCTAGGCCATTGATCTTTTAGGGTTTGGACAAAGGAGGCTAAAGGAGGGTATAGTGCATTTATGAAACTCATTCTTCACTTGAGAGGAGAGGAGAAGAGGAGGATAATCTCTTGGGCGCAAATCTTGAGGAGGAGAGGGCACTTGAAGTTGAGAGCATAGAAGAAGCCATAGCTTGGGTCTAGTTCACCATGGAGATCAAGCCATGGAGTATGGGCTTCTTCTTCCTTGTGGGCGCATATATCTAGTAGAGGGCACAATTCCTTGTGGACGGGTGCATCTTGAGGAGAAGAGGTGCACCAAGCAAATTTTGGGCGCTCCTTGTGGATGGTTCCATCTTGTTGAGGAGAGGAGTTCTTAATAGTAGATGGAGGGAGCATAACAAGGGAGGATACATTCCATTTTTGAGTTATTGCTTGAGTAGGGGCGCATTTTCTTGTGGAGGGGCATATTCTCTAAGGGAAGGCACATCAAGCAAAGGGAGAGCTCTTATGATTGGTGGGTTTTATCTTGTTGAGAGGAGGCGCATTTCATGGGAGATTGAGGGCGCTTAACAAGGGAGAAACCATCACCCTATTTAGTTTTGCATGAAGAGGGGGCGCACTCGAGGAGAGGGGCACACCATCATCTTGTGGGAGGCTTTCTTGAGAGGAGGAGGCTACTACAAGGGAGAGGCAAAGGCAAGCAAGAGTTCAAAGTTCAAGCAAGAGCAAAGGCAAAGCAAAGGCATCAGGATAAATATAAAGGCAATCAAAGGAAGAAAGGCACACCAAGGCAAGGGGCGCCTTACTTCACAAGGCTTGTGGGGAGGTCTTCAAGGAACTCCAAGGAATCTGAGAGTGGTTTATATTGTACTAGGTTCACTTGTATATGTTTTCTGTGTTGTACATTTTGCTTTGAGGCCTTCTATATATATCTGCTCCAAACCGGTTTTCACCATGGGGGTGTTTTTCCAGGTTCATGTCGACCGAAAACATATGTGTCAATTTCATGCATGCTTAGAAGTGTAGATCAACATTTTAAAGTTAAAATATCTAGAGGTAGTGTTATTTGTTTTGATGTATATTTCATGTGCTAACATTGAGTAAAGAAAACACTTGCAAGGGCACCTCAAAAGGACACTCAACCATCAAAATATTGAGCCGAAAGTTGGTGATTGTTTGTCGTCCTAAAACAACAACAAGGGACATCCACAAAGTTGAAACTTAGAGCCAAACTAAGGTCAAAGACATACCTTAGTTGGCATCCTCATAGGACCTCAGAAAATATACATGGTATCAAAGCCAATGGTGGCTTAGACTTGTTGATTTTTGAGCATTTTCGTGGACAGTTCAAGAAATATTTTGGATAGCTTGTTGACAAAGTTTGTGGACAGATTGTGGGAATATTTGTTGGATAGTTTAGGGCTGATTTTTGACACTTGTGGACAACCTCTTTTCACACCTGCGTGGACACGAGTGTGGTTGTATTTCATGACCTCTTTTCACACCTATATTGCTAGGAGTGAGGTCAGTGTTCGCTTGCCTCTTTTCACACCTGTGTTGACAGGAGTGATGCAGCATTTCTTTGCAGTTGTAGCATCAGTTGGAGTGAAATTTGGCAGTCATGTCAGCATCTCAGATGTGTGCGAAAGATAGGCTAGCTGGGGCTAGCAACTAGTCGCCTTGAAAGGCGAGGATTGTCTTTGTCTTGGAGGACCTTGAACTAAGGGATATAGTTGAGGCGCCTATGGTTGTTCCTCCTGCTACTGCTCCCATATTGTTAGCAGAGTTCAGGAACATAAACAACAAGGCAAAGAGGACGATATGTGATTCAGTTCATGATCACATCATTCCCCACTTGACTGGGAAAGCTTAGTCATATGACATGTGGGCATCTCTATGTAAGATTTATCAAATCTCTAATGAGAACTAGAAGATAGTTCTTCAGGATATGAATGAGGGGAATTCTCATGCTCCAATATGACTTGGTTACTTCATTCCTTGGTCGATACATCCAGATTAGAGATGAGCTTGGAGTCGTTGGAGAGGTGGTGTAACCCAATTCTATGGTGAGAACAACCTTAAACAACTTTACCAAATCATAGGGTCCATTCATTCACGACATTGTTGCCAGGGAGGTCATGCCCACATGGGAGAGGATGTGGGATGACTTCATTCAGAAGGAGACTAGACTTGTGGAAAAGGCTTCTAGACAACATCAGCAACAAACAGAGCAAGGTGATGAGGATCATGCTCTTTGGATAAAGGGAAAGAAGAAGACTGACCGAGGAGGTCGGCAAGGTCCCAAGTTTGGGGCCACACCATGGGGAGGAGAGAGTAGTAGTGGGAAGAAGGGAGACATGAGCACAGTGAGATGATTTTCTTGTGGAGAGATGGGTCACTATGTAGAACAATGTCCCAAGAAGAAGAAGAAGCAGTAGGATGTTTCAGTAGCAACAACAGAGGAGCTTGAGTTCAATACACAGTTTGCAAGAGAGTGTGCATTCACCAGTTCTTTGTCAGTTGTTACACCATCCAACATCAAATGGGGAGACATAGTTGAGGATGACCTACTAACTCATAGTAGTGATTCAAAGGGAGATCATACTTAGTTTCCTTGGACACCATCAACAGGGGTGACTGGTCCACCCAGGACAACTTCAGTTTTAGAGTCGTCGAGATAGAGGGTTGGGGCAGGGGCTTTAGAGCATCAGAGATTAATGAGGAGGAGCGGAATTGAACCACAGAGGCTTGAGCCTCACTTGGATACATAGATGATTAGATCGGGTTCTGGATCCACTTCAGGTGGAAGCTACTTGGCGAGAGGCCAAGTTGATGATCTTGGTGAGATGTCGAGATCCAAGTACTCTTGGTGAGATAACAACAGGGGAGACTCTTGGTGAGATGCCAAGAGAGTGAATCTTGGTGATATGCCAAGAGTAGTGACCGTTGGCGAGATGCCCAGAGGTAGATATCCTTGGTGGGAGACCAAGGTGGAGATCTTTGGTTTGATACCAAGATCTAGGTGATCTTGGATAGGTGAAGAGACACTTCCATCTATAGATCACATAGATTGAGCAGATATGTGATAGAGACTACTTTCATTGATCAAGGTACAACCATACTCACCGAGTATATGCCAGGAGACAACCATGTCCACTATAGGGATGATATTTATGGTGACAGGCACTTTCCTCGGTAAGAGGGAGTGTTGAGATTTGGGTACCTTGGAAAGTGGTCCCCATGTGTTTATGAGTCTCTAAACACAAAGGGGGAGACTATTACCCTTGTTACTTTACTTTGTAATTCTAATTTCACTTTGACTTAGGATATTTAAGTGAAAAGTGAAATATGTCACTGAAGTCATTAAAGTGACAATTAATTCACAAAGTGGGTGAATTAATAGACATAAAGCTAACTAAGGAAAGTGGGTTTCCTAAGTGATATTTAGGGATTTAATCTCACCCATTGATTAGACCTGGCTAGATTGGATCTAGGCCATTGATATTTTAAGTTTTGGCCAAAGGAAGCTAAAGGAGGGTATAGTGCATTTATGAGACTCATTCTTCACTTGAGAGGAAAGGAGAAGAGGAGGAGAAGCTCTTGGGCACAAATCTTGAGTAGGAGAGGGCACATGAGGTTGAGAGAATAGAAGAAGCCATAGCTTGGGTCTAGTTCACCATGGACAACAAGCCATGGAGTATGGGATTCTTCTTCCTTATGGGCGCATATATCTAGTATAGGGCGCAAGTACTTGTGGAGGGGCGCATCCTGAGGAGAAGAGGCGCATCAATAAAAGGCTGGGCACTCCTTGTGGATGGTTCCATCTTTTTGAGGAGAGGAGTTCTTGATAGTAGATGGAGGGCACATAAAAAGGGAGGATACATTCCATTATTGAGTTATTGCTTGAGTAGGGGCGCATTTTCTTGTGGAGGGGAACATTATTGGAGGGAAGACTCATCAAGAAAAGGGAGAGCGCTTACCATTGGTGGGTTTTATCTTGTTGAGAGGAGCCACACTTCATGAGAGATTGAGGGCACTTGGCAAGGGATAAACCATCACCCTGTTGATTTTTGCATGAGGAGGGGGCACACATGAGGAGAGGGGTGCACCATCATCTTGTGGGAGGCTTTCTTGAGAGGAGGAGTCTACTACAAGGGCAAGGCAAAGGAAAGCAAGAGTTCAAAGTTCAAGCAAGAGCAAAGGAAAAGCAAAGGCATCAGGATAAAGACAAAGGCAAGAAACAGAAGAAAGGCACTCCAAGGTAAGGGGAGCCTTACTTCACAAGGCTTGTGGGGAGGTCTTCAAGGAACTCCAAGGCATTCAAGAGTGGTTGCTATTGTATCAAATTCACTTGTATATGTTTCCTGTGTTGTACATTTTTCTTTGAGGCCTTATATATATACTCCAAACTAGTTTTCCCCATGGGGGGGGGGGTTTCCAAGTTCATGTTGACCAAACACATATGTGTCAATTTCATGCATGCTTAGAAGTGTAGATCAACATTTTAAAGTTAAAATATCTAGAGGTAGTGTTATTTGTTTTGATGTATACTGCATGTGCTAACATTGAGTAAAGAAAACACATGCAAGGGCACTTCAAAAGGACACTTAACCATCAAAATATTGAGCTGAAAGTTGGTGACTGTTTGTTGTCCTAAAACAACAACAAGGGACAACCACATAATTGAAACTTACAGCCAAACTAAGGTCAAAGACAAACCTTAGTTGGAAGCCTCATAGGACCTTAGAAAATCTACAATCTAGTGGATTGGGTCGAGCTTTGACCAACATATAGTTTGTGCGATAAAAAGATCAATGTTTAAAGAAAGGAGAGGAAGAAGAAAACATACCATTTAATATTTCCAAGAACAATTCATTCTGTTATGCAATGTTTAATGTTTTTTTTTTTGTTGGATATGTTACCCCCCCCCCCAACTCACCTAGGGGTAACTAGAGGAGATCATGTCTCATGGCCCGCAATGAGACAATGACTCTAATGATGATGATGATTAGGAAATAGCCCATCAGCCCTTCAGATGCCTCTATCCTCATCAACACAGCTCATCACACCCAATTAGCATGGTCATTAGAAGAGGGTAGTTCGGCACAGTATGATGTACATTGGTCCTTGCTTCATATAAAGTGTCATAGTTAATGCAATTCGAATGTGAGTGAGGATGATGGATTGAAATTGGATAAAGGATTGGTTATCCCCCTTTTGTAGGGATAACTAAGGATATTATGTCTCGAGGCCCTCAGGTTGGAGACGTGGAGTACTGAGAGGAAGCCCAGCACGCAGAGCCCTTCATTCACCACACATCACCATCTGATTGGTGGTAGCAACATCCACCACACCTAGCTTGGATCACAAAGGAAGACATGTCTTGCTCCATGAGGTAACAAGTCTAGTATTGTGGTAAGTGTCATTCTAATAATTCAAGCATTTGAACATGTTTCAAAGAATTGATTCTTGATTTTGAAAACATTTTCTTGGAAATTATGTTTTATGCCCTATTTCACCTTAGTGAGTGTCATGGTTTCCTAATAAGTCGCCATCCTTAGGGAAAGGGTTTCTACCAGGGAGTCTCCCTGAAGGGTCATCGTACAATTCTCGCTCATACTTTCCACCTTCCATCACTTCTTCCTTTACGTCTCCCAACCTTTTAGGGTTTTGGGCTTACTAACCCAAGAAGGGCATGTACCTCATTTCATGGGAAGAGGGGGCCACTAGGATCGGAGGTGCCCTAGCAAGAACATCATGCAATAAAGGCTCACCCTGGGATCGTGAGAGCAATGAAACACTACTCAAAAAATAAAAGTAAGGGACCCATAAGATAAATAATTAATCAATTGCTCAAACTTTTCAAGGTAGAGCATTTCTGGGCTATGCATTTCCTTTTTAGTGCCCCTTATTGAATTCAACTTGGAAAGGCATGCAAACCAAGGTAGACTGTATGAGGGTTATGCATTTCCTTTTTAGTGCCCCTTATTTTCTTCAACTTGGTGACACATGCAAAGTAAATGGATAATAAAGGGTTTGGAAAAAATATTTCTTAAAAACAAAAAGAGAAAAGAGATGTGGCTAGCCCTCAACAAAGGTGCCCATAAATGAGACAATATGAGCCCTTGTATGTCATGAAACCCCATACCTAGAAGTCTAAACCCATCCACTTCACATTCACTACATGTCCTAGAGAGGTTTCTCTTTGGAAACTTCCCCTACTTGAGGAATTGGTTTACCCAATAAGGCACTATGACACCCCTCCCATATCTAAATTTGGAAAATTGTATAAGCTCTTTGAGAATATGTTTATTTTGAAAAGGAGGAATTTGATGCACATGTTCGGGTGGTTCTTTTATTAGATATGGCTTACCTGACATGATATTGTGACTTGTGGACCCTTGGAGGGCATACTTGTTTGTCTTTGTAGGTCCTTGATAGGTGAAAGCTTGATCGTGGAGGCACAAGGTCCCTTGGACCTTCACTTGGGGCAAGAAGCCCACAAGTTGGATGATGCACCCCCTCTCCTTTGGACAACTTGGATGAGGGTTGTTACCTTTGGAGGCACTTGAGTATCCCTAGGAGGTGACTCGCTAGATTTCCCAGCCCCAACATTTTCCTTTGGAGGCCTTATCCTTCTCTTCTAGGGCATGACGTCACACTTGGAAGGCTAATGTTTAATGGTGATGGATAATTTGATGATAACATTTGATGGAGGAAGACCTTTGCACCTTGAAGAATTATAATTTAATTTTACAAAAGAAACATTTGATGGAGGAAGACCTTTGCTTCTTTTGTAAAATTAAATTATAATTTGTAAAGGGGAAAAATTAGGAGGTCGACTTCCCTAATTTGTGTTTTACCCTAAGTTAAGTGGACACATTGTTTTTACAAGGTCACGTATAAAAAGAGACCTTGTCACTTTCATTTGATACATATCACACTTGAGAATTACATAAATTTTGGCTGAAATTTTAGACCCTACAAGGGCAAATTGCATCTCTCTCTCTATCTCTCTTGTGTTATTTGGATGCTAGTTACTTGTCTATTAGAAGGAAGTGGTGTGCTATCTCTCTTGGATGCTTGTTCTTGCTTTGTGGTCGAATATCTCTTGGTAGAAGAGGGTTTATCTTGCTATCTATTGGAATTGGTAAGGAAATTTCTGCATATTGTTGGTTTTTCTTCTTGTTTCATGGTTATGCTTGTCTAAACCCTTGGAGTATAGAGGCATACACCTTCCACTAAGATCTATCACATTTGTCTTGGATAACTTAATTTGCAATGGTTGCTATGAGGAGTAAAAGGGATTACACCCTCCTAGATTTACCTTGCTAGTCTTGTTTTCCCTAGGGAGTAAAAAGGCTTACACCCCTAAAGAGATAACACAACTAACCCTTGCAACAAGAGACCCCATAAACCAATTTATAAGGCACTAGTCTAATTTTCATTGGAGATCTAAAATCATTGCATTGGTATACATCAAAAATTGAGATTTTGCAATTGTCTAAATTGGAAGTTACTCGTCATGCTATAAAATTGCTTGAGCCTCTAAGGAATCTTCTTTAGTAAGTGATTCTCTTGCTGTTATAAACTTATTTCTACAACCATTAGGGCTGGTGAAAACTCTCTTTCGACATCTTTTGTCACTCTTTCTACCACTGAAAATTTACAAGTAAATAATGCTTATTATTCTTCTTTCCAAGGGCTTTCATTCAAGTGTTTTTCTTGTGAATTTCAGTGGATAGAAATTTTTGTAGAAAAATTTTGCTACAGCCACAAGGCTGTCCTAATATATTGTTGATAACATCATCTATCAGCCCTATTTTTCCATCGAAACTTGTGTTTAAATATCGAGAATTTATCTACATGTTTAGGGCTTGATCACCCAATAATCATTTGATGTTTTAGATGGTTAATCTTGCAGCAAGTAAAATTTTTATTTGTTGATCTATATATTTCCATATTGCTGCAATTTTGGGACAGCAAGGATTCTTACTTGATTCCCTTTGATAAAAGGATTGGTTTATGATCATTTGTCTTGTTCCAAGCAGGGCTAACATAATTGAATACTTTACACACAATTAATTGATCAATTATCTCATCCTATCCTTGCTTTTCCCCTTGACCTAACCTATCTCATCAAGTGACCAACATAAGGGGTCATAGACTTTCCCTTAGTTTAGTATAGGATCCCTTGAGGTCATAAGGGAAGTACTTGCTTAGGTGATAGTGGCAATTACTTCCAATTGTTACACAAGTTTAGCATCTTGTGAAAGATTTGCACAACTGCGAAATCTTGTGATAACAGGATTGAGGTATAACACCCCTACTGTTACATGGAGTTGAAAGGGCCAATCCTTCAAAATAAAAAGGTTGATATCACTACCAGAATGGAGGACCTAGAAAAATAAAAGGAGTTCATTGGATGCACAGTGACGCGTAATGGTTGGACAGATGGGAAAGGCAAGACCCTCCTTAATTTATTGGTACATTGTTCAAGGGGACAACATTTATTAAATCTGTCAATGCATCAACACATATTAAAGATGCAACATTGTTGTGTGAATCATTAGATGAGTTTTTCCAAGAGATAGGTATGCAAGCCTACAAGACTCAAAATTTTAGTGCAAGGATAAAGTTAAATAGATCTCGGTCAATGATATTAGTTGTCTTGAAAGTCTCCTTCTATAAAATCCATTTTTTTAACCTCTTATGTTTTCTCGATTTCAACCAAGTTAAAATGGTTAGCATAGGGTAAAAAAATTGCATGCCATTGTTTCACAATAAAACATGTGTAGCTTGTGTTTTCTGGTTAATGAAAAGATATATTTTTCATAAAGATGAACAAGCAATGCTGAGAATATAATCATTTATGACTTACACATTTTAAGGCCCGTGTTGCTGAAGAATTTCTACCATCCCTTGAGGTCATAAGGGAAGTACTTTCTTAGGTGACAGTGGCAATTACTTCCAATTGTTACACAAGTTCAKCATCTTGTGAAAGCTTTGCACAACTGCCAAATCTTGTGATAACAGGCTCGAGGTATAAGACCCCTACTGTTACATTATGGAGTTGAAAGGGCCAATCCTTCAAAAGAAAAAGGTTGATATCACTACCAGAATGGAGGACCTAGAAAAATAAAGGGAGTTCATTGGATGCACAGTGATGCTTGATGGTTGGACAGATGGGAAAGGCAAGACCCTCCTTAATTTATTGGTACATTGTTCAAGGGGACAACATTTATTAAATCCGTTAATGCATCAGCACATATTAAAGATGCAGCATTGTGTGAATCATTAGATGAGTTTGTCCAAGAGATAGGTATACAAGCCTACAAGACTCAAAATTTTAGTGCAAGGATACAATTAAATACATCTCGGTCAATGATATTAGTTGTCTTGAAAGTCTCCTTCTATAAAAGCCATTTTGTGAACCTCTTATGTTTGCTCAATTTCAACCAAGTTAAAATGGTTAGCATAGGGTAAAAAAATTGCATGCCATTGTTTCACAATAAAACATGTGTAGCTTGTGTTTTTTGGTTAATGAAAAGATAGATTTTTCATAAGGATGAACAAGCAATGTTGACAATATAATCATCTATGACTTACACATTTTAAGGCCCGTGCTGCTGAAGAATTTCTACCATCGATGTGGCACTAAAATTTAACAAATAAGGAAATATTGATGATATAAAAAATGAACATAAAAAAGAATAGAAAGAAACACATTATGGTGCGCCAATTGTATCATTTTGACATCGGGGTGTAATTTCACACATAAATATGCTATAGAAGTTGGGAAATAATTAACTACATTAACTACAAGTGCCATTATAGCTGTAAAATTGATTAATACATAGAAAACCTATACTGTTATGTAGGTTCCACGCTTAAGAATAGGTGGTTCCCATTCTTGTAGAAAATAAGGAAAAATATTTTTTTAACTTGTGTGAATTTCAATAGTAAATACTAAAAATTAATAAGATGCAAATTGTGTGTAAGCTTGTGCAGTATCCTAAAATAAAACATCACATTTACATATAATTCTTTCAGAAACTCAAGTAGTTCATCTGAAACAAACCCAGGGTATTCCTCTTGTGGAAGAAGAGCACCTGGAACTTCAACAAATTTAGAAACCCCTTTGGCACCATGAAGAGCATCCATCTCATCTTTTGAGCGTTTTGGAGCATTCTTTGTTGTCATAACCAAAACAGGAACCTTACTTTATAATTCAGCAAATAGTGCCAAAAACTCCTCCCTTAATTGAATAGGATCCTTCTCTTTTCGTCATGCCTGTCAAAAAGGTCACAGGTGCATAACGAGCACCTTCTCTTTTCGTCAAAGAATATCTACTCTCAATAAGAGATGAAATCACATTCTTGGAATCAACATAGACATGAGATTTATATTGTGACTCGATACTTTTCCGGTTACTCACTATAACATTGTACATCACTAGAACATTGTACTTTTCTGGTGCTCGTAAAGTAGTCCTCAAGAATCCATACCTGTAAAAGATCAATTAATTGTTAGATACATTGATCAAGATCAATTGAACTACTTTTAAAATATTAGAGAACCTCAATTGTTTAGGAGAAGTTGATTGCATGAAAACAAAATAAACAGATGACGGGATAAAATAGAATTTTGATAAAACAGTGACGACACCCTAAAATAAACAAATGACAGGAAATCATTTTCCTCTGCTCTCAGGAAGGGGAGCTTGCCTTAGCACCTATTGAAGATGATATTTTATTATTGTCCAGAAATGCCTAAAATATGTCAATGGAACTCAAAGTACAACATGCAGTAACGGTAACAACCAATAGTAAGAGCTATTGATTGGGAACTTCACGTGGACTCTAGCTAAGGCCACAGGTTTTCTAATTCTTACGGTGTTTTCCTTTAAAAACATATGCAGTAATAGATAAAACTACCATCCAAGGCTACTATCTGTACTCCTCAATGATATAAATCTGCTACTCTATAAGACCTAACTTCCCCTTTTTGCAACCTAACAGTTCATATATTTACTCACCAGCCAGTACTAAGCAGTACAAGGAAGTCCCCCACCAGAGAATGAGGTAATTGCACATAAATACTCAACTCTAAGCTGTTATTATCCAAATCTATGGTGATTCATGGTCACCTTTGTATACAAATATGCATTGAGGTGTGATATCACCTTCCCAGTACCTTGTACAATATGTCTTCATTTGTAGTGTACAGATGATGAAGATGGAACAAAGACGATCAGTGCAAGTTGATGGGTAATTAAACCCGTGTTGTAGATATCTCCAATTTCTCCTGATATTTTTTATTTTTTTCTGAGTTTTTTAGAACTAGTAAATACGACATGACACAGAACTAGTAAATACGACACTGAATGGATTCTCAAAGCCTTGGGAACCATTTGGCAAGGGTATCTATCCTCCGAAAAAAACTTTCCACTTTTGAGAGACTTTGGGATGATTGTATCCAGGAAGAAACTCAGGAGTCTAAAGTCTGCACGCAGGAAGGTGACAAGAACCTGGCCCTTATCAGTCATGTCATCATAAGATTTGTACTTGTGCAAAGCCCTCCAAAAGATCCTAATATTGTGTAGAAATTGGAAGTATCTACCACTATCACCTAAGCAGATATTGTTGATTTTTATGATTCTCATATCTTGATAGTTATTGCCTTATGATTTCAAAATAAGATTCACTTTCATAGCACAATTATCATAGAATAACTATACACTTAGAATCTCAACTATAACAATGCAACAGAAATAACAGGATCTAGAAATATTAGCCATGCACAGTAGACACAAGAACACGTGTTTATCCTGGGAAACCCAACCTTGGGAGAAAACCCAACAACCTTTCTTATAAAATAATTTAGTCCAAGATATTACAAGTACACCACCATCACCAGATCAGAATATAATACAGAGAAGAGTCATACCCAAGTCTAGCACCTCCAAGAGTTGGTGCCTCAATAATATGACCAAGAATAACCAAGAGAAAGATCCTTCAAGCCTAGCACCTCTCCAAGATAGTGCATAAGTAAGTAGACCAAGAACTGCAACTAGGAAGCAACAATTGGCTACTACGCATTGCAGAAGGAGAATTGTGCCTGTCCAAATGAAATGATCCAACCTGTATTTATACTAATCCAGGCACATGTCTTTTCCTGTGGGGCCGACTTCTCAGTTTGGGTCTTCAAATTTACTTTATTATTTTCTATCTTATATTGGTGGGGCCGACTTCTCTTCCTGGGTCTTCAATTTCTTCCTGGGGCTTCTTTAATGGTCAAATGGGTCTTCTTGTACTTCCTTGTGGAGAATGAGTGCTCAAAGTTGCAAAACTTCAACACTCCCTCTCAACGAGGGAGACATTATCCATACTTGGATTTCTTCTTTCATAGAAAGGTTGTCCTTGAGCCTGGTTGATGTAGTATTCTCTGGCATGCACCCAATTGATGTATACTTCCCCCACATAATACCCAGTTGATGTATGCTTCTCCCACATAGCACCTCGGGTCTCCAACAGTCCTTGTCAAGTCAACATGATCAAGGATAAAGACCACACCTGGGTCATTCTCCTTAGCTAAGAAAACATGGCCATCGAAGGAGAATTCCCAATGCTAATACACGGAGAACATCAACACCCTAGGCCACTCTCCTTAGCCAAATCAGCATGGCCATCAGAGGAGAGTGTTTGCCCGATGCTAATACATGGATAACATCAACACCCTGGACCATTCTCCTTAGCCAAGTCAACATGGCTATCAAAGGAGAATGTATGTCTGATGCATATGTACCTCGAGTATTTATCGGTCCTTGATCAAGTCAGCATGATCAAGGATAAAGACTACGCCTAGGCCATTCTTCTTAGCGAACTCAGCATGGCCATCGGAGAAGAATGTACCATTCTCCTTAGCCAAGTCAACATGGCCATCAGAGGAGAATGTCTGCCATTTTCCTTAGCCAAGTCAGCATGGCCATTGAAGGAAAATGTCAGCCCAATACTTCCATCTGGAAAAGCATCAACACCTCGAGTCTTTGTCGGCCCTTGTCAATTTATCATTATCAAGGATAAAGACTACGCCTGGGTCATTCTCCTTAGCCAAGTCAGCATGTCCATTGGAGGAGAGTGTTTTCCCAGTGCTATCCAAAACATCAACACTCCCTCTTAGTGAGGAAGTCATTATGCATCACACCAAGCTCATCTCTGGATACTGGAGCTTTACTGCTCCCTTCTTCATCATGTCTCGGATGAAGTCCTACAAGAAGCTTCTAAAGCCACCTTTCTTTGCTTCTTGTGATACTAGTTGTGATATACTCCAGCTCTTCTGTATTGAGTGCTACAGAAACCTGTTTTCCTGAAATCGTAACTGATCTCAAGCTGAAGCAACACCCCAAGGTGCTCAATCTGTCTATTGCACTCCCTGCCAAATCAGAATTTGTATATCTATGCAGCCTTACTTCACCAACAGAGACATACCTAAGGCCATATTCGACTGTACCATGTAGGTAGCTCAACACATGCTTTGCTACAACCCAATGGTAGTGTCTCGGCTCTATCATGAACTGGCTCAAGGGGCAAAGATAGCATCTGACCTGGTGTTAACCAGGTACATCAAGGATCCAATCAACAGCATGTACATCTTAGAATCCACCATATCTAAATCTAAAGTAGAATCACTCAACTTCTTCAGATTTGTCTCCTTAAGTATGGCCATGGACTTGCATTTCATCATATCAAACCTCATCGATATCCCTTGACTGAGGAAGATCTCATATGATCTCATCACAGCTCTAATCCCAAGATATAGTACATCCGGGCAAGATCCTCCATCTCGAACTCTAAGGCCAACTCCCTCTGTCACTGAAATAGGCTCAATTGTCCAGTCTAACTCATTGTCTACTCCCTCTGTGACTGAGACAAAATCCATATCCCATTCCTCTTGATTGGATGCCTCCTCTATCAATGTAGCAAGATCTATCGAAACAAGTGCATCCTCTTGAGTCCAAGGAGATCTCACATCTCTTAGAAGCCTCCTCAACTCATAACACCTGTCTGTCAGTCCTGGAAGATATCTCTCTCCCCCCTGAATCTAAGGGGAAACTCCCTTTGAATGATTTGTTCTCCCACTGAGCCAACTGACTCTCTATGAGATCAGGCTCACTTTGAGTCTACATACTCCCTTCGAAACTTGACTTCCTTTGAGTCTGAACAATCTTTGGAGCCATCTTCTCTCTCTTGCATGTGATGACTTCCTCTGAAGTCTAATCTCCAATGAACTATACTGGGAGGTTGCTCCTCCTTATAGGATCTTGAGGGTTGACTCCCTCTGAACTGTGGCTCCCTCTAAGTTGGTTCTTAGTGGGGCCATCTGCCTCACCACTAGTGGAGCCACCTAATCCTCCTCATAATCATGACTCTATGTAACTTGAGAAACTCTGAGTATCACAAAGAACTGCATGTCTCACTGCATCCTACAAAGTATCACGAAGCCATGTCGTCCTCTACCTGGTCACTTCCACATCTCTGGGTAGATCCACTAGCCCTTCTGGCTCTACTAACTCTTCCTGATGATCTAAAGAGTGAACAACTGAACTGTACGGTCATCCTACATAACCTTTTTCTCTGCACTATCAATCTCCGTGTGGAACAATCTGTATCCCACAAATAATATACTTATTTCCAAAAGGTTCTAACTTCATCCTTTTTTCTCCTTCGGTATATGGATGTATATTGTCATGTATACAACTCCATGTTTGGATAGTCTGCTTCATGTCTGAAACCAGAGACCATCTAATTTGTTGCCTCCTACAACCGTCACTATATCTCCCTCTTAGAGCTATCACCTATGACCTTCCTGGAACAAGAACATGAACAAGAATAAGAACATGAACAAGAACAATCGTCACTACAGCGCCCTTTCAAAGCTATCACCTGTAACCTGCCTAGGACAAGAGCCAAAACAAAAATACAAGAACAACACTTTTCTAGTGTTGTGAATAACTATTCCTCCATGGTAACCTACTCGAAACAAAACAAGAACATCTCCATGGTAACTTCCATGTAATTTACAAGGTAACCTGCCTAGAACAAAGACAACAACCAAGAAATCTCCTAGAAGATATCAATTTCATCTTGTAAATAAGTGCATCATTAGTACTAAATAGTGATCATTTACATAACGATCATCGTACCAACGATACTCAAGTGTTACTAAACATTTGATAATAGAAGTACTCAACAATAATAAAACTCTAAAGACTCTTGTCTCAGTTGCAACATTTACTTAAGATGCAGCAATATAAAAATATCAAACCTGATATGCAAACCTGGAGTCTTTGATGTTGTTGTTCCATTTTATTTTGAGTTGTCATATACTATAGGAGACATCACCACGACTACCTCCAACTTTTGGGCTTCCTCTGAGTACACTAGATCTAAGATCCCTTTGGATCTACTGTCACTACTTGGACAAAGGTCCTTTTGCCAAGTGTACATCTTGTTAGATTTTCTTTATTTACAGAGAATTAGAGTTACCAGTGTTCCTTTACTTCATAACCATTAACATATATATATATATATCATGTACTGAGCAATAGCAACATAAACAAGAGACGGAAGAACACAAGAGATTTATCCTAGGAAAACCCAAAATGGGGGAAAGTCCTATAAACCTTTCTTAGAAAGATCTCGTTCACAAAGTAGGTCCAGTCATGAACCAATAGATTAACCCTAGCACAAAGGCTAGCCCAAGATGCAACTAGAAATACCACCCCATCTACAGCAGCAACACAATACCAAGGTAGCGCACCTTTTCCAAGAGTAGCGCACAAGAGAGAAATACCAGAAAGACTAAACAAGAAGAATCTTTGTAATTGCAGTTGTCACGTCACCCTTCCTCAAACTTGCACCTTCTGTGTAGATGAGAGAGTGTGAGTGAGTGTGTACAAATGAGCTAAGGCGCCTCATATTTATAGACTTCGTGTCCTCTTCGCTGGGCAGACTTCTCTTCTGGGAATGTGACACTTATTTATTCTTTATTCTTCTGGGCCTACTTCTCTTCTAGGGTATTTCCACGTCCGTTCAATGGTTCTCTTGCTTTTGGAATCTTCTTCTCGTATAAGAAAGGTCATCTAGGAGGGAAATTACCTCCCGCAGCTACCAAAACATCAACACTCCCTCCTAGCTAGGGAGGTATCTTTCACGATGTCTTCATCTAGTAGTCCACTGACTTCTCTGCAATTAGTTGGTAGTGCACAACTACCAAAATTCCATCAGTACCTCGAATCATCTATCATAGTCTTTGCAATAAAGTAGCACAAAACTACTCCCAATGTGAACTGGTAGTCTCCATGCCAACCAGCTAGTAGCGCACAACTACTACAATGCCATCCAGTAGAACATGACTGTGTCAATCCATAGTAGTACACAACTACTATCCAGTGGTACACAACCACTCCAAGTAGCACACAACTACTGTCCAAAGACACAATGTCTCTCTCCTACAATCAACTAATAGCTACACAAGCTACCACCATGCAATCCAACAGTCTTTATGATTATGAAACAATCAACTAGTGGCACACAGTTACTACCATTCCATCAGCCATAATCATAGTCTGCAATCCCTATGACTATGCAATAATCAGCAAGTAGCACAACCACTACAATGCCATAGTCATAGCCTATAACTATATAGCAATCAACTAGTAGCACACATCTACTACCATACCATCAGCCATAGTCATAGTCAATGTCTCTATAACTATGCAACAATCAACTAGTAACACACAACTACTACAATGCCATCAACCATAGTTATAGTCTCATCCAGTAGCACGAAGCTACTCCCATAGTCCTCACGACTATGCATGTGATGTTTCTTCTCTCATCAGTTTCGACAATGCATTACCCCCTCAGTCACCTCACATGACTGATCTAGGGAACCCTTGGCCAGAGGGGTTAGCCGGCATGAGGAGAAACAACACACCTCCCTCTCAACGAGGGTGGGAATTCTGCATCACACCAAGCTTGTCTTTGAAGTACTCATACTTCACTCTATATAAAGGCTTGGTGAGAATGTTCACTATCTGCTCATCCGTGGATATGTATTGGAGCTATATAGCTCCTCTTTGCACCATGTCTAAGATGTAATGATATTTGATCTCTATGTGTTTTTACTTGACAGGGTTCTCTAAAAGCCTTACACAACTTTGATTGTCACAATGTATCAAAGTTGGCTCCAATTCTAGATCAAATATCTCTGCAAGCAACTTCCGAAGTCACACTGCTTCAAGGCTTACCACACTAGCTATGATATACTCTACCTCTTTTGTACTGAGTGCCACTGATCTATGCTTCTTGGTCAACCATGAGATCATACCTGATCAAAGACTAAACAACATCCGAAAGTACTCTTCTAATCCACTGCACTCCATGCCTAGTCAGAGTTTGTATATCCTTGCAGCTTCACATTTCCATCTGTGACATATCTCAATACATATCCAATTTTACCACGTAGGTACCTCAACATATGTTTTTCTACCATCCAATGTACATGTCTAGGTTAAACCATGTACTGACTCAAGGCATTCACTGCAAAACATATATCTGACCTGGTGTTAACTAGGTACATCAAGGATCCAATTAGATGTTTGTACATCGTGGGATCCACCAAATCTGAAGATGAATCACTCAGAAGATTCATATTTATCATCATGGGTGTGGCCATGGACTTGCAGTTCATCATCCTGAATCTCTATAGGATCTCAACAGTATATTTTCCTTGTCTAAGGAAAATCTCATCTGATCTCTATCGCACCTCCAATCCCAAGAAGTAATGCATTAGACCTAGATCCTTCATCTCGAACTCTGAAGCGAGCTCCCTCTTTCACCCAACTATGAGCTTCTCATCTCCTATCAGAAACAAGTCATCCACATATAGAACCAAGATTAGCAGACATCCATTCTCAACCTTACAGTAAAGGTTGGGATCTGCATCACTCTTGGTAAATCCCAAGCTCATCAGGTAGCTATCTATCCTGGCATACCAAGCCCTAGGTGTATGCTTCAATCCGTACAAGGCCTTCTTCAATCTGCAAACATGGGATTCTTTACCATGGATCATAAAACCTTGTGGCTTCTCTATGTACACTTCTTCCTCTATTACACCATTCAAGAAATCAGTCTTGACATCCATCTGGTGTAATTTCCATCCCATTGTGGAAGCAGTCGCAATAATCAATCTGATGGAAGTGTACTTTGCTACAGGATAAAATGTCTCATCGTAGTCTTCTCCCTCTTTCTGGGAGAATCCTCTAGCAACAAATCTTTCCTTGTACTTCTCTATGTTGTCATCTGTAGTATGCTTGATATTGTAGATCCATTTGGAAGTCACTACTAACTTCCCTTCTGGTCTCGGAACCACCTCCCACGCATCATTCTTCATGATGGACTGATACTCCTCCATCATGGCATCCTTCCATTCCTGCTTCTCGGCATCTTCTTCAAAGGTGGAAGGCTCTAAATCAGTGATGTTTTTCATCAATGTCACATAGCTGGAAAATTCATTTGGTCTCTTGCTCTCTCTAAAAGAGCCTTTGGGAGATACTTGTCCTTCAACTTCCTGCAAGTTTTTCCAAAGCCAAGTTGGTCTCTTTTTGTTGATTGCAATTTCTCTGGGTGGATCTGCAGGTCTCTCTGACTCTACCATCTCATTTTGAACTTTTGGAATGGGTTCCTCTGGTGTAGAGTCTTCCATGACCATTTCCCTTGGATCCTCCTGCTTCTCTCGGTCCTCATCCATGTGAGACTCCCTTAATCTTCTGAAGGATTCATCTTCATCAAATGTTACATCACAGTTGATCTCAATTTGTCTCTGTCCGAGAATGTATATTCTGTAAGCCTTTGAAGTCTCACTGTATCCAACGAATGTGCCCTTATTTCCTAAAGGTTACAGCTTCGTTATCTTATCCTTTGGAACATGTATAAATACTAGACAACCAAAAATCCTCAAGTGACTGATTTATGGATTCTTTCCAGTGAACACCTCTTCGAGTGTCATGTTCCCCAATATCTTGTGAGGACTTCTATTCTAGACATACACAGTTATACTGGAAGCTTCTCCCCATAAGTGCATGGGTAGGCCTGTAACCATCTTGCCTAATATAGGTAGTGCTCTATAGCTTATGTGGGCAAGTCTTCAGTGCCATAGCTCACTTAAGTTAGCACTGTTGTGTACAAGTGCATGTTCTTGGTGTCCCTTCAATTTATATAGTCCTCCCTCTCGGACACCAATCACGATAGCTTTATCAATGCTTTAACTCTTGGGCCATAGAAGAACTTGGCCATCCACAAAATATACCCTAAAGGCTTTATGCTATAAAGGAGAGATGGAAAGTAAATTCACTTTCGTTGCTTCTACAATGGATCTATTCTTTCTTTCTGCAACCCCGTTCTGTTGGGGGTTGTAGGGAGTTTTTAGCTCCCTCTTAATCCCTGCTTCTCTGCAAAAATATTTAAGCACCTTTGAGGTGTACTCACCTCCATTATCAGATCTCAAGAATTTAATCTTCCTTTCAGAGAGATTTTCAACTAAAGCCTTGAATTCCTGAAACTTGTTGAAGATGTCATCTTTTGTTTTTAAGAAGTAGATCCATGTCTTTCAAGAATAGTCATCTATGAATAAGACATAGTATACAAAGTTTCCGAAGGATGGCACTGTCATCTGTCTACATACATCAGAGTGTATGATGTCCAAGATACCCTTGGACCTGTTGTCACTGCTAGTTAAGATTCCCTTGACATTCTTTCCAAGTGCACAACCTTTGCATACTCCATCACGTTATACCTAAATGTTGGGTAGACATGTAATCATCTTGCCCATTATTGGTAGTGCTCTATAGTTTACGTGGACAAGTCTTCGGTGTCATAGCTCACTTGAGCTAACACTATTGTGTACAACAACTTGTTCTTGGTGTCCCTTCAATTTATATAGTCCTCCCTCTCGGACACCAATCACGGTAGCTTTATTAATGCTTGAATTCTTAGGCCATAGAAGCACTTGGCCATCCACAAAAGCTACCCTAAAGCATTTATCTTCTAAAGCAGAGATGGAAAGTAAATTCTTCTTTAAGTTCTGCACAAACAAAATATCTTTAATTAAAAGACAGTTACATGAGTCAAGTTGTAGGGAGGCTTCTCCAACGCCTTTGACTACATGCTTGGAATCATCCCCAAGCTCCACTTAAAGGGATGAGCTCTTTTCTATCAGATTTGAAAGATACTTTATGGATCCGTTCATGTGCTTGGAAGTACCACTATCTATGAGCCAAGTGTCACTCCCTTAAGTGATGGTTCCTGTGAGTGTTGAAACAAATACAAATTTTTTATCCTTTGAATTGTGCTCTTAAGCTTTTGTTGTATGTGCATGGTACTTCTTCTTTCCCTTTTCATGTTTATGAGAGCATTGTGAGGCATAATGTCCCATCTTCTTTCAGGTGTAGCATTTGAAATTTGAAGCATCCTTCCTGTGGCGTGGTTTCTTAGACTTCTTCAGGCTGCCTTCTTCCCTTTCCTTTCTCTTCTTCACTTGGGAAGAAAGTGCTTGATTTTCATCATCATTAGTCTTCTGTGATTTGGATAGAAACCTGGATTCCTCTTGAGTGTAGCCTGCCCATAGCTTGTTGAACTTGGGAAATTTTCTTCTGGCACAAATCCCTTGAACAAATGGATCCCAAGAGGAAGGAAATCCATTGAGTGTAGTAGTCACAAGTTCAACGTCTTCTATTGGATCTCCAATGGCTGCTAACTAGTCTTTGATCTGTGAGATACTCATAAAATAGTTGGCTATTGTTTCTTACTTGTTTATTGTCATGTTTTTTAGTTGATGCCTTAGAGTAAGTTGTCGATTGGTATTCTTACTTTCATAAAGTTTGGTTAGGGCATCAAACATTTCCTTCGATGTCTTCAGTTCTGATACATTAGGTATCAGATGATCCTTTATTGAGTATGTCAAGATCCTCTTGGCCTTGACCTCATTCTTCTTGAACTTTACTTTGGCCTCTTCTTCTTCTGGTTCTGGAAGCATCTGCTTGATATGATCCAATAACTCATTCTCTTCTATAATGAGGAGAACTTTGTGCTTATAGAATCTGAAGTTATCTGATCCATCCATTTTTCGCTAGTAAAAACCCTAGCACTAAAAAACCTCGAGTTTTCAAACTTCACCAAACTGCATCTTGAGGGTTTCAGTGGGTGCACTAGGGTAGGGTGCACTGCTCTATGTAAGAATTATCCCCAACAACCTTGGGATAGTGCTCAACGAGCTTGACAAAGTATTGCAGTTGCAAGGTACTATTGAAATGATCTTCCTTTCAGTGGTCAAACTGTTTTGAAGGTAACCAGCTCTGAAACCATGCTAGATTTTCCTTATTTACAAAGCATTAGAGTTACCAGTATTATTTTACTTTTTTACCATTAAAAATATATATATATATATATCATGTACTAAGAAATAGCAACATAAAGAAGAGACAAAAGAACACAAGAGATTTATCCCGAGAAAACTCCAAATGGGGGGAAAACCCAACAACCTTTCTTAGACAAATTTTGTTCAGAAAGAAAGTCCAATGATGAACCAAAAAATAAACCCTAGCACAAAGGATATCTCAAGATACAACCATAAATACCACCCCAGCTGCAGAAGCAGCACAATACCAATGTAGCACACCTTTTCCAAGAGTAGCGCACAAGAGAGAAATACCAGAAAGACTAAACAAGAAGAATCTTTGTCACTGCAGTGGTTGCATCACTGTTATCCCCCACTTTTAGGGATAACTAGGAGATCATGTCTCGAGGCCCAGAAGTCATAGAAATGGAGTACTAAGAGCCATATCGACTTTAGCTTGGCCCTGGAGGGCCCATAATTTCTCCCTTTCAATGCCTCTACCTTGCCAGCGGCAGCAACATCCATCACCATCGAATTGGTCTTGTGTCAGAGATGGCTCTTGCTCCATGAGGTAATGAGTCTGGGTATCATGGTATGTGTCACTTTGATCATCAAAATCTTTGAATATGTGCATTTAATTTCTTTTGTTTCTAACAAATGCTAGGATCTTATACTTTCTCACTTGACCATGTCTGGGGGGAATGACAGGATGCCCTAGTAAGCCTATGTCCATAGGTTTTGGTTTTCCACTGGGGGGATTTTTTGAAAATCCATCGTCTGCTCCCATCATAGCACCACTTTTTCATCTTGCTTCCCGCTCATCTATCCCATACACTTGTTCGGGCATTCGGTTGACCTATCATTTGAGGATTGCACCTTACCTCGTGGGAAGAAGGGGCTAAAGGCCCAGAAGGTAAAATCAAGCTGGAAAAAGATAAAAGCCTAAGAATAGAGCCTCGAGATGCTTCACCCAGGGATCCTCGAGAAAGTAGTAAAGGGATTCTCGGAAAGAAACAAGAGAGACCCATAAGAAATAATAAAAAACAAGACCTAGTCAAAGGATAGGGGGTCTCATCATGAGCCAAACTATTAGGTCCATGGGTATCTAACAATATGACAGTACTAGCAGTTGGTTACCACGCTAGGGTAGTGACTCTTGGTTGCATCGCCAAGAAAAAGGGGGTCTCATCACGAGGCAACCTTCTCATTTATGTGAAAGTACTTGTGGGTAACACTGCCACCACTGGTCACCACGTCAGAGCAGTGTCCCCAAATTATCTTCTTGAAGAAAAAGCAATAAGAATAAAAGAATAAAAGGCATGAATGTGCTTGGAAAAATTTGCATCCAGGACAGGTGCAACTCGCCTTCTACAAAGGCACCCACAGGTAACACTTTGCACTCCCTTGCTCTCACAACACCCATTGTCAGGACATCCCTTATCCAGATCACCCCACTTAAATGGCTTGGATGAAATCTTTTCCAGGAACTTTCCTTTTCCAGTGAACACTAGCGCAATAGGATGCCCTATGACTTTCTCCAAACTTGTATTGCAGGCTTGTATAATGTCTTTGAGATTTTAACTAGGGTAATAGGGGTTTCATGGACATGTTTAATAATATTGATGATGAGATGTGATTGACATTGATATGATCCCCATGACTTATGAGCCCTTGGAGGGCATAGTTGTTGATGTGCAGGATCATGCCCAACAGACAGGTACCATGTTGGATAGGTACACATGGGGAGATGATCAGTTCGGACCTCCATGGAGCTGAAGAGATTACCAGATGGATGTTGAGACCTCAAGTGGGGGTAGAGACAAGAGAAAGGGGTTTGCACAGGAGAGAAGGAGGGCATCTTGCAGGGGCACCCCGACAAAGCTTGACCTAGGGGGAGTTGTGCCCTTTTCAGTGAAACGTTGACCTTGGAAGGCCTAGGACATCACCCTTCATGACCATGACGTCACCTAGTAGCACGAACATTTTGGGAGACAGCTGGGGCAGTTTTGGCATGTGTGGCAGGTTGGAGAAGCCCAAGGAGGGATAACATTTTGCTCCAGGATGCTGCATTTTCCCTATAAAGGGCTAACGTCACCCTAAAAGGGTAATGACGTCTCTCTATTACTTTATTAGGGTTTAATTTTAAGCATTTAATGTAAAACAATATGATTTTTAGTATTTTGGCCTTGTCGACATTTTTTATGACCTAAAAGTGAAATTAGGTCATGGTAATGTATAAATTGAGGGTTTTAACCTTCATTTTTTCATCATCTTTCACTCACTCATTAGTGAGGTCTGAAATTTGCGCTACACTTGGAGTTCTTGGCTGAAATTGTGAGGTGCACTTGTTGAAGGAAGTCTTTTATTGGCATTTTTTGCATTTATCTTGGTGGAAGGTGTTACAACTAGGGTTTACTACTTGATTTCTTGGTTAAATGTAAGTGAATTTATGCAAAACTTCTTAATTGAATGGTTGTAGTATTGTTTTTCTTGCATTTCTTGTTATAATTTGTTGAATAAACCATAGCTGACAAGCACACATTGTAGGTCCTTGTCACATGTCCCTGTCAAGATTTTAAGCCATTTTTTGAAGTGAGATATACCCTTGCCTTAGTAGCATTCTATTCTTCCTCTTCCATGCTAGTCATTTTGTTATTGAAGCAAAGAAGGAGAAAACGCATCAAGGCCTAGTTCCCCTACACCTTGATGAGCCAGTTTTCCCTAGGGTTTGCCCGGTAAAGCCTTGCCATAGCAACACGTTACCTGCAAAACTTCTTGTCTTAGTCTTATGCAATCTTTTGAGCTAGTTGTTTTCCCATTGAGCTAAGGAAGGAGGAGAGAGCACTGAGGCCTAGTTCCCCTACACCAAAGTGAGCCTCTCTCCCCTAGGGTTTCATCCCTGAGGCCTTGCCATAGAAACACCTCAAGGTTTAACCCTCTCATCCTTAGTCCTGCTTTTATCTTTTGATCCTTCAACTTGTGTCCTCCTTTTGACTCCATTTTACCCTAGGAATGCACTGATCTAAGGCCTAGTGTGTGAGTACATTGATCAAAACAACTTCAAATACTTTGAACAAAACCCTAACTATTCCAACCCTAGCCTAAGAATAACCCTACTAACTAATTGTTGCCATCATCTTTTTTCTATTAACATCATTATGCAACTAATGTTTTACTTGTGAGCAATTGAATGGTTGTTCAAGGCATTATCTAAATGAAGTGTTGATTGTTACATTGAATGCCACGTTCCTTTAGAATATATTGAAGAAGTGATATTGTACGTCATTTCTATTATATAAACATTATCTTCGTTAATATTTATTTTCCAATTGCTTATATATCAAATATTCATTGATCATATGAAGTACTAACCAAGCGAGTAAGCTTGAATATATATATCTCTTGTTGCTTTCTCTTTATTGGTTGGTTAGCCGAACTATCTGCTCGGTGGTGACTTATGAGGGGAGATTTATCTTTTAGCCTTCAACCCTTTGCCTTCTCAAAAACCCAAGTCACCCGGGACTTCTCCCCTGGGCCTTACCTCCCTAAACAGAAAGAACCTTCCTATCGAGGTGACATTGGGTGGGATTGATCATTGGTTCAATTACACCAATTTGTCTCTTTACATCTGCCTTTTATCCTAACTACAAATTGTGTGATAAAAGTCACCCTTCCTCAGACTTGCACTTTACTTTTGTGTACATGAGAGAGTGTGAGTGAGTGTGCAATAAAGGTGCCTCCTATTTATAGCTTTCATGTCCTCTTCACTGGGCCGACTTCTCTTCTGGGAATGTGGCACTTCTTCATTCTTTATTCTTCTGGGTCAACTTCTCTTCTAGGGTATTTCCACATCTATTCAATGGTTCTCTTGCTTCCAGAATCTTCTTCTCGTCTAAGAAAGGTCATCTAGGAGAGAAAGTACCTCCCACAGCTACCAAAACATCAACACATCTCCCGCAAATACCTTCATGATATACTTTATATACAATTGCATGCCTCTGAAATTTGTAGCACCATCCAGCTTGTTTTCTAATCTGAGACAGTACATCAACTCAACAAGATGAATTCAGAAATCCGAATCAGAAGGTTCAATGTTCAAGTAAATGTCAACAAGCCTGAAACCCTAAAATTTCAACTTTGACGGATTGTCAGTCTGAGAAATGCAGTAGGTGCGCTAGGGCAAGGAAATCTCGTCTATGCTAAAATTCTTCCCAACTCAACCCAATAATTTGATCAGTGAGATTTACAAAATGTTGTTGCAACTGTCGTAGTGTGTTTTAGGGTGAAATTTCAACTTTCACCAAGTTGCAATTGGATACTACCAAGAGGTCCGATAGGATAGGGAAAGCTGACCTATGGAAAAATTAATCTTAGTGTCCTCCAATAAATTTTTCAATGATCTTGACAAGATCGGATCTATGCAACGGAAAATAGAAACTGTGCAGTGGCAAACAAAAACTATGCAGTGGCAATATTTCAACAAAGCTCTAACACCATGTTGATTTTTTTGATTCTCGGATCTCTATAGTTGTCACCTTATGATTTCAAAATAAGATTCACGTTCATACCACAGTTATCATAGAATAACTATACACTGAGAATCTCAACTATAACAATGCATTGGAAATAATAAGATCTAGAAATATTAACCATGCACAGTAGACAAAAGAACACAACACAAGAACACAAGAGTTTATCTTGGGAAACCCAACCTTGGGAGAAAACCCTGTTGAGATTTGGTTACCTTGGAAATTCGCCCCCCTTGTGTTTGTGAGCTTCTAAACACATGAGGGAAGCACTTTGTACCTTGTACTATTTACTTTGTGTCTAATTTCACTTTGACTTAGGAGATTTAAGTCAAAAGTGAAATTTGGTCATTTTAGCCTAAAGTGACAATTAATTCACAAAGTGGGTGAATTAATAGTCATAAAGTGAAACTTGGAAACTTAAGTGAAGTGGGTTTTGGTTTGATATTTAGTTGAGATGATATCAACCATTGATTAGGGATGAGATGAGATGGTCTCATCCACCTATCATTTAGGTATCCTTATGCTTCCTAAAGGAGGGCGTAAGGGGAAAATGAGAGCTCATTCACTTGTATGTTCACCAAAGGAGCTTGGAGAAGGGAAAGAGGATGAGAAAATAAGCAAAGGGTGAGTAAATATTGGGAGCACATGTTCATCAAGGGCTCATGGATGCTTAGGCCTCAGTTATTTGATGGTGATCACATCTGCTAGGAGGAGGGCGCACCATAGGAGTGGAGTGCACACTACCTTGTAGCAGTTTCTCTTGGAGGAGGTCATTTCTGACTGGTTCAGTGGAGAGGCAACACAGAGGGCATCTTTCAGTGGAGGGATTTATTCATTGGGTCAAATAGGAAGGAGGGCGCTTCATTTCAGTGGAGAGAGCAAGAAAGGGAGAGGGTGCACCATGTTTCGGGTGCATATCTCACTGGATCTTGTGGCAAGGCTTGTGAGGAGCTTGCTATGTATACAAATTCCTTTGTATTGTATTACTTTTTGTATCTCATGTTGTGATCATCATTATATAGATATATATCCCAAATTGGTTTTAATGTATTATGCATGTGCTAACATTGAGTAAAGAAAACATTTTCAAGGGAACCTTAAAAGAGAACTTAACCATTAAACATTGAGCAGAAAAGTTGGGTGACTATTTGTTGTCCTAAAACCACAAGAAAAGACAACCACACAGTTGAAACTTAGAGCCATACTAAGGTCAAGGACAAAACTTAGGTGGCGGCCTCATAGGACCTCAAAAAATCTACAAACCCAACAACCTTTCTTATAGAATAATTCAGTCTAAGATATTACCAATACATCACCATCACCAGATCAGAATACCATAAATAGAAGAGTCTTCCCCAATTCTAGCACCTCCAAGAGTTGGCGCCTCAATAATATGACCAAGAATAACCAATATAAAGATCCTTCAAGCCTAGCCCCTCTCCAAGATAGCGCATAGGTGAATAGACCAAGAACTGCAACTGGCACAAAGCAATTGGTTAGTGCGCACTGCAGAAGGAGAATTGTGTCTATTCAAATGAAATGCTCCAACCTGTATTTACTATTTATACTAATCTAGGGACCTATCTTTTCCTATGGGGCCTGAAGAGAAACGAGGTCCTATGAGGCTGCCAAAACAGGTCTATCTTTGACATGATTTTTTGCTCTAAGTTTAAACTTCGTGACTGTCCATTGTTGTTCTTTTAGGACAACAAACAATCAAGTACTTTCTGCAAGTTTTATCCAATAAGATGACCTTGTTAGAGAAAAATTGTAAAAACCAACAGGGTGCCCCGAGCAATCAAAGTGCATTTCAGTCAACACAATCACTTCCTAGTAGACCTTTCTAGCAGGAGAGGATGGTGGAAACTTCGTGGTGTCCTGTGCCCATGATTGGTAAAAAAAATGACCATCTTTCTTCCAGCGAATATTTCAGGGCTTGCAAGTTGCCACATAGTGAAGAGGGTTGTTCAATTTTCGACCGAGCAACCTGTAAGTTTCCTCCAGTCTGTTTTCTTGACCAACCCGCACTATCTTTTGCTGAGGATTACATCAGTTCTAGATATATCAGTTTTCTAACTACAATGAAGCAAGTAATTGGTCAAAGGATTTTCCTTCAAGGTCGGGGCAGTTATAAACCTACTTGAGCACTATGATATCCACTAGTATGGTTGTCCTGAGGAGGCAAGTATCTGTTTCCAATATAGGAGACACACAACTTCAAGAAACAACCATGGTGGTAAGATCTTTAAGACTTATACAAGCAACAAGGGCCCCAGTGACCATCCAGGGAAGGTGACACCATTTAGTGATATTCAACCATTGGTCATTATAAGAGAGCAAGAGAATTTCTTATTGTTGAAAAAGAACATATCGATAAACAACTTGCACCTTATCAAGTTCTTGGCAATAAACAGGATGATAATGATTCATGCTTGGATGCTCATGAACCAGTAGTTGCACCACTTGAGTCATATGTACAATTCCATGAAGATAAAGCTGAAGAGTTGAGTTTTCAAGTGTTTTCATGGGTTTCTTCCATTAATGATGATAAAATATGGTAGAAAGAACAACAAATCAGCGATGCAGATTTGAATCATGGGAATTTTAACCTTTGCGTATCACAACAATTGTTCAAGAATAGTTTGATCAGATACCATTGCAACAAGGAGATCAAACTTTGGTTCAACCAAAAGATGTTTTTCCTGAAAATGTATGCATGATCTTGAATTCATATTTAGTTCTTCAAGAAGATCCTCTGCCTAATCATTGCTTAGATATCAGGGTTAATCATGATCTAATTGTGACGAGAATCATGGAATTATTTCAGCAGGCAGATTCTAAGAGTTTTTGGCTTTTATATTTTCATGTTCATTATCACTTAAGTACCATCTTCGAAGTTCCAACCAATGACCTTCATCGATTTCTTTAGCAACAAGTACAACAAGGCAACTTTCCGAGTTATGATATTTCATGATTGGTTGCACTGGAGGGTTGACTATGTTGATCTTTCCCGTATAACCGATCAGTTACCTACATGGTTACATTGGTCATTCAAGTATCTTGATTAGTCATGCCTATTGATTTTTCAATAAGCTAGGTTAAGCATGAAGTTCATTCCATTTTTAGCACTTAACCATAACCATAAATGTTGCAACAACCAAGATCACAAGAAGAAGCACCATGCACAAGAACACAAGAAGTATCCTAGGAAACCCTTCTCAACAAGGGAAGAAAACCCAGCCAAATCCTTTGTTATATTCCTCAAGAGAAATACCTTCACCACCAAGATAAACCCTATCACACAAGAGGGTGCTCAAACCCTAGAACTCTAGCGCCCAAGAGAGGTGCACACCTTTTCCCAAGTAGATGTACTTGCTTAAATTTCCAAACTCACATGAAAGATAAGATTCCACAATCGGGAATCTTCCTTTACTTATATTATACTTGTCCTATCAATAGAAGTGTCTATTGGCTCAATAGGGCTGACCTCTCTAAGTCACAATATAATAATAATAATAATAATTATTATTATTATTATAATTAATATTAACCAGATTAATTATCTTTTACATTTATTATTAATCACGTCAAGGTGGGGCCGACCTATACCCTTTAAATAACAATTAGGGTTACAAGTAGGTCTGACTCTTGAACAATATATAACAAAGGATCTGATACACCCACTAGTGCTCATCCACTAGGGGCGCATCCATAGGGATGTCATATCTCTAGTTCACTGCATTACACAAAAGAATTGGTTCTTCACACATTCACCTATTCTCGTCCACAGGCATGTCCACTCTACATATCTTGTTTCCCACTGCCTCACAAAGGAGAATCATCTGTAGTCTTCTCGTCAAATCTGCTTCTTAGAGGAGGCTAATGCATCATCTTCATTTCTGTTCACATGATGAGGCACCCAACACCTTGGGATTTCACACGTTCACCCTGTGCTCAGCCACAGGCACATCTAACTCAACAGATCGCCTTTCCCACTGGATAATCATCTGGAGTTCTTCTCAACTCTCTGAATGGAGGAGGTCATCTCTACGTTCCTAGCTCTGTCTCAGGCATGAACCACGTACCCTTCTTAGGGGATTCCTCTCAAGTTTGTAAATTGAGAGAAAGACTCACATAGCTGCAATGATCCACATCTCACAAGTTTGTAAGATGGAGAATGTCTCACATAGCTACAATCATCAACACTACCTCTCAGTTAGGGAGGCATTCTTCATCATGCCAAGTCTCACATGGATGTATTTTGAATTTTGTCTTGGCTGGAGTAATCAATACTCCCTCTCAACGAGGAAGGCGTTCTTCACCAAATTTGTTTGGTGTAGATGTCTAATATCTACTCAGGTGTAGGAAGGTACTGCAAGTGTACGATTTTCCTCTGCAAGATATCTCTAATATAAGGATATTTCATCTCATCATGTTTCGATCCATCAGGAAACACTAGGTTCTTAAGGATATTTACACACGGCTCTTGGTTATCATCATAGGATCCATCTCATGGTCAAGTAAATTTGTCAGAAGCTTTTGAAGCCACATTGCTTCGCATGCTTGATGCTATATACTCTGTCTCTATGGTTCTCAAGGCCATAGAGTTTTGTTTCCTGTTGCATCAGGAAACCATGGCAAACTTCATGGTAGAAACTCAACCGAATGTGCTCTTTCGATCCACTGTACTTTCTGCTCAATTTGAATTAGCATATCCTGCAACTTCATGTTCACACTGGAGGCATATCTCAGGCCATATCCAACTATGCCTCGAATATATCTCAATACGTGTTTTGTTGTTGTCTAGTGAGTTTGTTTCGATTGACTTATGAAATGACTAAGCACATTCACTGCATGGCATGAATCAAGTCTCGTGTTAACCAGATACATCAATGATCCAATCAACTGTGGATTAGTCTCGTCTGAATCATCATCAATCTTCTTCTTTAAATCCATCATGGTGAATTTGCAGTCTATCATACTAAACTTCTTTAATATTCCCACTATATATTTTCCTTGACTCGGGAAAATCTCATCGGTTCTCTGTCATATTTCTTGTCCCAAGAAGTAGTGCATCATACTCAGATCCTTCATAAAAAATCAGAAGTCAATGCTTGCTTCTTTTCAACAACAAGGTTTTCTGAATAAGTCATCAAAATCAGGCTCTTGTCACCAACAATGTAATAATATAGGTTTGGATCAACAATACTCTTGTTGAAACCCAAAGTCATCAAGAATCCATCCATCTGATATAGTTTCCAATTCATGGATGGTAGTACAGATGGAAGTGTATCGGGCTTACTGGATAGAGTGTATCATCATAGACAACTCCCTCTGTTTGTGAGAATCCTTTGACTATAGATATCGCTTTGTATTTCTCGACACTTCCATCAGCTGCATGTTTGATTTTATAGATCTACTTGGAAGTTACCATAGACTTCCATTCTGGTCTCTAAACAATATCTTGAACATCATTCTTTTAAGATATACTGGTATTCTTTTGTTATGGCTTCTTGCCATACCTATTCTCTTGTTGTTTCTTCAAGACAAGGAGGCTCAAAATCAATGAAGTAGCTCATGACTGAAGGATAGCTTGAAAATCTCTTTTGCTTTTTCAGAATGTGCCTTGACGGGCTTGTATGTTCCTCTCCCTCTTACAGAGTGAGACTAAGCAAGCCTTTTATGCCCTACTACAATATCTCTAGACATATCAACTGGAGCAACTGGATCAGCTGGAATAATGTCTGTCTCCCTCTGAAATGTTGAAGGGGGAAAAGGTATTGTCTCACTGTTAATCTCCATTTGAGATTCTTTGGATCTTTGAAAGGCTATCTCTTATTCAAGGACAACATCTTTGCTTGTCTCAATATTTCTCTGACCAGGGATGTAGATCTGGAATGTCTTCAAAGATTCATTGTTTTATCCCATAAATGTATACTTTCTCCCTGAAGGATCTATCTTGGACTTCTTCTCTTTGGGTACATGAAAATACATTGGGCACCCAAATATCCTAAAGTGTTCAATCTCAGGCTTCACTTCGGTGAATTTTTCTTCGTGAGTTATTTTTTTCAAAGTCTGATGAAGACTCTTGTTCAGATCATATATTGTGTCATGCATGCTTCTGCCAATGGAATCATAGAAGGATTATGATCATGCATTATTGCATTGGTTGTCTCAATGATGGTTCCATTCTTCCTCTTTCTCAAATAGTTTTGACTCCCTCTGAGTCAAGTGACTCCCTCTTAAGGATGAGCATCTTCCTTTGTTCTTAACCTGTCTGGAACAAGAAAACAAGAGGAACCAAAAACAAGAATATCTCCTAAAGGAGAATAATGGGTACATCTCTAGAATCAAAACAATTTAAGGATTGTTGTCACAACTACAACACCTACTTGCAATGTAGAAAAAAATAGAAATATAGGTTAGAGGAATGAAAATTACAATAATCAAACCTGGAGTCTTCACTTCCAGTTTGTTGTTCCTCTAAATGCACTGAGATCCCTTTGGATCCAAGACTTCAACAAAAGGTTCCTTCGTCCTGCAATTACCCTCATGACAATGATACAAATAATAAATATACAAGTGCATACCTGAGGGCACTGATATGATTTCTCTAATGGCACATGGTTGAACTTTGTCCTCTGACATCTTTATGAAGGAGGTGGTCACAGTGACACCTTTTTGTATCACCCATAATAAGTCTTCCTTATAAGTCTTATCTTTCAGGAACTTGAAGTTGCTTGATTCATCAAGCTTATCTTCCAACATAGTTTTGTTCATCATAATTTTAGATTCTTCACAACCCTTTGTCAACTATGCTAGAAAACCTAATGGCTAGGCTAGGCTATCACTTTTAGGTTTTGTTGGACTTATGGCAGCCAACAACAAGCCTTTGAAAGATAGGAGAACACTAGTGAGCTAAAGAGCTCGTTCAATGAGTTGTAGAAACCCTAATTCTGAAATTTCTGCAAAAATTAGCGAAACCCTAGAAACCCTAAGGCCAAAAGTTCAAAATGCTCAGAATTTCACTCTGATAGTCTCTGGATATGCGTTGGAGGAGGTCGTACTCTCCCATGCCAAAATTATCCCCAACGTTCAAGTATTAATGGCTGAAACACCTCAGAAAGGAGGGTTGTACGGATTTTTCTAGAAACCCTATAAGGGTCGTACGGTTCTGCAAAAGGTGAGAGGAGACTTGGTGGATGCTTGTGCAATGGGTTCTTTCAAGACCTATGCTCTGATACCATGTTGATTTTTCAATAAGCTAGGTTAAGCATGAAGTTCATTCCATTTTTATCATTTAACCATAACCATAAATGTTGCAGCAACCAAGATCACAAGAAATACCATGCACAAGAACACAAGAAGTATCCTGGGAAACCCTTCTCAACAAGGGAAGAAAACCCAGCCAAATCCTTCGCTATATTCTTCAAGAGAAAGAACTTCACCACCAAGATAAACCCTAGCACATAAGAGGGTGCTCAAACCCTAAAACTCTAGTGCCCAAGTAGATGTACTTGCTAAAATTTCCAAACTCACATGAAAGATATGATTCCACAATGGGGAATCTTCCTTTACTTATATTAGACTTGTCCTATCAACATAAGTGTCTATTGGTTCAATAGGGTCGACCTCTCTAAGTCACAATATAATAATAATTATTATTTTTATTATAATTAATATTAACTAGATTAATTATCTTTTACATTTATTATTAATCACATTAAGGTGGGGCCAACCTGTACCCTTTACATAACAATTAGGGTTACAGGAAAATCTGAATCTTGAACAATATATAGCAAAGGATTTGATACACCCACTAGTGCTCATCCACTAGGGGCACATCCATAGGGATGTCATATCTCTGGTTCGCTGCATTACACAGAAGAACAAAATCTTCACACGTTCACCTATGCTCGTCCACAGGTACGTACACTCTACAGATCTTCTTTCCCATTGCCTCACACATGAGAATCATTTGGAGTCTTCTTGTCAACTCTGTTGCTCAGAGGAGACTAATACATCATCTTCATTTATGTTCACATGACGATGCACCCAACACTTTGGGATTTCACACGTTCACCTTGTGCTCAGCCATAGGAATGTCTAACTCAACATATCGCCTTTCCCATTGGATAATCATTTGGAGTTCTTCTCGACTCTTTGAATGGAGGAGGTCATATTTACATTCCTAGCTCTGTCTCAGGAAGGAACCACGTACCCTTCAAAGGGGCTTCCTCTCAGGTTTGTAAGCTGAGAGAAAGACTCACATAGTTGCAATGATCCACATCTCACAGGTTTGTAAGCTAGATAATGTCTCACATAGTTGCAATCATCAACAATGCCAGCTTTGACTAACCTCCAATAAACAAAGGAGGTGAAATTTTTAGGTTTGTGCGGGTAGTAGTCATCCTTTAAATCTGCTATTAAGTGGCAGATTTTTTCCCTATTTTTGCATTGTCATTTTCAGATTTTAGTATTGTTGTTTTTTATGTTTTAGGACAACAAGTAGGATGATTTAGTTTGCAGATTTCCATTCTTTTCAGCTAGTTTCATGTCCTAATTTGCAGTGTTAGTCCTTTTTTTTTCTTTAAGTCAACATATAATCAAGTTTTCCTTGCATAATAAATTCCTCATATGGGTCAGGTTTGTTATTTCCTTGTTTGCATTCATTATTAGTTTGTTCTTTGTTATTTGTTCAAGTCAAAATTTCAAGTATGATGTCACCACTTCACTCAATATTCCCTTGTGCTCGTGTCTAGGTCAACCTTGGATGAGGGCTCCATGTTTCCCATTATGTGATAATTGTATCTGATAGGTGGGTAGTGTTGAAGAGACAATAGGAGTCTTAAGTCATATTATTTTCTTCTATTCATTCATTGCATTGAGTGATCCTTTTCAATCTGTCATCTTTTCATCCAAACTTGGGGATATGGCACCATTTCTTCTACTTCTTGTTTTTCCTTCGTGTTTAAGGAAAGGTGTTCATCATTTCTTTCCTCTTAGCAAGTCATTCCTCATCGACTCTAACACATCATCCGAGAGGTGGTCCATAATGAGTTCGACTTCATAACATCATTCACATGCCCATGGACCTAATAGGTTGCCTCGTGATGAGACCCCCTATCCTCCAACTAGGTCTTGATTTTATTATTTTATGGGTCCCTTTGTTTCTTGATGAGAAGTCTTTTATAGTTTTCTCCGGGATCCCTGGGCAAAGCATCTGAAGGTTTTGTTATTTTGGATTTTCTCTTTTTCCAACTACTTTTACTGTCTAGGCCTTTAGCCCCTTCTTCCCACAAGGTAAGGTACAACCCTTTGCTAGCTTTGAAAACCCGATGCCTGAACCAATGTAAGGGATGGATGAGAGGGAAAATGATGAAAAGTGATAAGTATGGTGGGAATGGATGATCACCTTTCATGAACCCACCCAGTGGCAACTCAAACCCTATGGGAACCTACTTTCTAGGGCATCTTGTCATTCCCCCCACGTGTAGACAAGTGGAAATGCATAAGGTCCAAGCACACATCAGTAGTAAATAGAATTAAATGCACATATTCAAATGTTTTGAGAATCAGAGTGACACATACCATGATACCTAGACTCATTACCTCATGGAGCAAGGCCCACTGTTGCTGAAGGACCAGGCCGATGGGATGGATGTTGCTACTGCTAACAAGATGGAGTCGATGAAGAAGAAGGATGGGCCCTCCAGGGCCCGGCTCAAGTCAATATGTCTCTCGATACTCCATGTTTAGGACCTATAGGCCCCGAGACATAATCTCCTTAGTTATCCCTAGGCTAGGGGATAACATCTTGCTCCAACTCGGCGACATGTGCTCACCGTAGAGTGCATGAGAACCTCAACATCTCTGGCATGACCTATGACCTGCTTGATCTCAACAAAAAATCAATAGTAATCATTTAGGGTGGTGATATCACCCCTAGATCATATATGGTATAGAATATGAACATAAGCAAGCATATATACAAATGGAAATACAACTTACCTCTACTTACCTACCTACCTACTTACCTCTACTGACCTTTTGGCTTAATGCTAGGTGTAGTCAAATAGCCAGTGAAACCATCCTAGCAATGTCTCACAACACCTACCTCTATGCTTCATCATAAACCAGAGAAGTGATAAGTTAAGCACAAAAATAACATGAGTCAGAAAATGTATTGTATCATTGGAAATCGTAAGGTCTAACTCATGGAACCGAAAGGATGACTGACAATTCCTTAAGAGGGAGTTGGAAGACTGTGATAATAAGCTTATTCTTAAGGTATCCAACATTCCCCCAAAAACCAAAAGGAGGCTTTTTCCTACAGAATACTTGGGATAAAGGACATGTTTCCAAACCATACCCTCAGTGACATAGCGAGGTAAAGTAATGAAAGGGAGGTAGAAAATATCATCACAAGTATTATGCTTTAGGCAACCAACTTCCTCACTCTCATCAGGATCTGAGCAAAACGATGGTTGGTAATCTTCTTCATAGAATAAATTCGAATGCTCATAGGAGTACTCATCAAAATTCTCAAGGTATGACCGAAAATCATCAGGAGAATATAGGACTAGGTCATCCTTGGTTGTTTGGAAAGTATTTGTAATTATATCATCTCCTTGTTGCCAACTGTGAAAATTAGTAACCTCATATGATAGTTGCAAAAACAACTTCTGGAAATGAGCTTTAGTGTCATAAATGGGATCCTTATTAGAACCAATCACATCCCACTTATGCCTTCTCACATGTATGAAATCATCAATATTATCAACTATGTCACTATTTTTATCATAACATGAAGGATTTAAAGCATCCAAGGGCTCATCTAGCACCCCTTCACTTTCCAAATCATAAAGTAAAGAATCATCAAAATTTTGGAAAGGAAGGTAACTCACCGTGTTTATTTCTTCTTGTTCAGGAGCTTTGATGACTTGGGTGACTTCATAGAATGAAACAACATGCATCATTGTTTCGTCCTCATGACTTGTCCCTACAACTTCAACTGTACAACAAGGAGGATCTACCTTGCCCGAGGATTCCATTTCTCCTTCACTCTCTGAATCATAGAATAAGGTATTATCAAAATCCTGAAAAGAAAAGTGACTAACCTCATCCTCTTCTTCTTGTGCAGGAAAAATGAAATTTTGGATGGCTTCATTAGAGGGAGGAGGACACATAAATACTTCATCATTGTGTTTGATATCCTCAGGTTCTATCTCCTCAACCATGTCTTCATTATTCTTGGCAGAAGAATGAGTAATCCTTTTCTCTTCATTGTGGGATTGGAAAACCTCATCAAGATCCTTCCCCTTAGCCTCTTGTTGGTTGATGATTTGTTCCCACTCTTCTTGGAAATAAGTCGTAAAGGTCTCATGGGAAACTAATTTCTCCAAACTAAGAGTGTCTAGGGAAAAGAGGTGTTTTTCCTGGGACAATGAGATATTTGCCTCGATTCTTTTAGCCATGTCATGAGCTTCATGGAGCATTCTTGGGCCCTTTTTACCGAGGGGAAACCCTATATGCACTAAGAGTGCATTGGTATAAAGATAAATGATGTACTTGTCTTCAGGATGACGGCTTCTAGGAATTCAAAATAGTATGTTCTCAAACTTATCTTAGAACTGTCTGACAGTTAAATTCTTAGTTTGTTTTATATGCTCGAGTATTTTTAGTAGTATTGGGATGTATTCCAACTTGATACCCCATATTTTGAGAAAAAAATTCTTCCAATTTTTCCATAGATGTGATGCTAGCATCGGGGAGGTTGTCATACCACTTCCTAGCATTTCCATGAAGAGTGGCGGAGAAGAGCTTCATTGCCAAATCTTCAGCATTGTCATTGATTAGGTGGAATTGAAAGAAATCCTAGAAATCACCCATGTGATAGTCATCTCTCTTCCCATCACTACCAGTAAATTAAGGGAGCCAATTTCCATACTTAGGGGGCATTTTTCTAGGGTATCCCAAGATTTTACTCATGTCCAAGGGTTTGAAATTCCTGGGTCCCATTGAGAGGTCATGGTTGGCTTTGTCATTAGTGGAGTCACCAAATAATTTTCTTGAAATTATCAAAGGGATGGCGGGATCACCCTCAGTGGAGTTGGCAAATAAGCTTTGAAAAGTAAATGCTTTTAAGGAAAGGCTTACCGAGAAGTGTCGTCTTTGAGGAGAATTGACTCAGTGTTCCCCGACAATGACACCAAAATGTTATCGCACAATTTGTACTTGTCCCAAAGGGAAAGGCTAAGGGAGGCAAATTGGCATAACAGGAGGTTTATCCTATAACTATCACCTTAATAACATACCTCTTTCTATTTAGGGTTGATGGACCAGGGGAGACGTCCCTGGTGACCTGAGGGTTTGAAAGGGAAAAAGGTTAACGTGTCTATAAAGGTATCTCCTCTCACAAGTCACATTGATCAGAAAGTCCCAAGGTTTTAACCAATGAAGTAATGAAATGCTTAGATGTACCTGCCCAGAACAAAGCAACAAGAAAATGATATCTTTTGCAAGTACAATTTGATGTTAGTACTTCATAAAACCATGGACTTATCAATAAAAAAATAGTTGATGTATGATGAAGAAAACATAACTTTATAACAACAATGTTTATAAGATGATAGCTTCTCAATAAATGCCTTGAAAGAGCTTCACAATGACCAAAAATAATAGCTTAATAATAGAAAATTACTACCATTTGTCATTAGCTAATTAGGCAGTGTATAAATCAAATTTACAATTGCTTTTAAGTGCTTTTATTGCTGCAATAAATGGTTCTAGCTTACTTTTGTAACAATAGAAATTAGGTTAGTATATTAGCCTATTCTAGGGTTAGGAGAAGTTAGTAGATAGCTTGAGGTAAAATTTTGAGAGTTGTGTTCATCAATCACTCAAGAGCAAGGCTTAAATTAGTGCTTTTAGGGTTAATGGAGTCACTTTTAGCAGCGGCAATCTTGAAGGAACAAATGATAATAAGAGAGCTAGAGACAAGAAGGTCAATGATTAAAGTGTTGGTAACCCAAGGCTTCAATCACTAAACCCTAGGGGGAAAATGGCCACTAGGAAGAATGTAACCCTAGGCCCTAGTGGTTTTCCTCCTTCTTTAGCTCAAGGATGGAGTAGATGACAACTAGATGAAGAAAATGATGCTAGGGTGTTGCAATGGTAAGGTCCTTAGCACAAGGCTTCAATAAAGTAAGGTTTCTAGCATAATCTACTAGGTGAAAAGTTGTTAAGGCAAGAACAATAACATGTGCTTTAACCTCCTAGGGTTTTAAACTAGTAATTTCATAATCTTGAAAGAAATGCAAGATAAATACACTATAACCATTCAAAATGGAAAAGAATTGCATCAATTTACTTACATTCACCAAGAATCATCTAGCAATAGGCCTAGTTGAAGACTTCAACCAAGAAAAATGCTAAAATACACCAAAACTAGCCTCCTTCAAGAAATGCGCACCAAATTTCAGCCAATAAACCCTAAGTAGGGCACAAATTTTAGACCTCACTAAGTGTGAGTGAAAATATCCTAAAAAGTAAGAGAGAATTTTCCCTTATTTATACAATACAAATGACCTTTAATTTACAAATTAGGTCAAAAAGGCCGACATGACCAGTTTACATGTAATATCTAGTTTTTTACATAAAAATGACAAATTAAACCTTAAATCAAGCAGAATAGGTGACATCATGCCCTTTTAGGGTGATGTTAGGCCTCTCTGGTGAAACGTTGGTCTCCAGGAGCAAAACATTACACCTCGCAAGGCCTCTGGATCAAGACACACATGCCACTTGGCACACAACTCCCTCCAAAGTGTCCATAAAACTTTGGGTGACGTCAAGGTTCACAGAGGTGACGTCATGGGCCTTCCAAGGCAAACTTGATCTTTCAACTAGAAAAAATGGACACATGAAATGATGAACATTAGTAGAAGAAGTACTCAAATAGAATATCACACATGCACAAGAATTTACCCTAGAGAAACCTAAGAAGGTCGAAAACTCCAACAAATAATATTCCTTTATTTGCAAATAATATGTAAGATCATATACAATAAACCACCATGAAATATGCTCTTTATTGAGCTTACTAATACCTAACTGTATGACCAACAAACAACGAAATACTTCGATGTCCTTTACTGTTGTTATAAACCAACACTACAAGTAACTCAAGTGTTGCCCTCTCTCACTATGTAGAATAAAATACAACAGTACTAGACTCATACACTACCCTCTCTCGTTCACCTACAAACAATATCCTCCTTCCCTTCACTCTTGTGCTGCATAACAAGTAAATAATGAAGAGGGGTCAAACTCTATATATACTAGGAGAGATGATTGAACTTGAATTAAGAACATAATGCATGTCTTTACAACTCACCTTTTGACTAGACTTTACAACTTAACTCGAATTGTAACTTGACTTGTGAATAGACTTTGCATGGCATGGAAACTCGCCCTTGATACTTGGCTTTGCATGGCATGACAACTCAACATGTCAACTTGACATGCCAACTCGACATGCAACTTGAGTTTAAACAACTCGAACTAGACTTGCAACTTGACTTTTACAACTTGAGTTAGGCAACTTGAATTAGACATGCAACTCGACTTTTACAACTTCAGTTAGGCAACTTGAATTAGACATGCAACTCAACTTTTACAACTTAAGTTAGGAAAATTCAATTAGACATGCAACTCGACTTTTACAACTTTAGTTAGGCAACTTGAATTAGACATGTAACTCAAATTTTACAACTTGAGTTAGGAAAATCGAATTAGACATGCAACTCGACATTCTTTTCATGGTGAATAAGGTTACATGTGCCAAAGCACTAGATCAATGCATTCACATTATTTTTATAAGGAAGATTGTTTATTTTTAGCTCATAGGGATTGTACATTCAACCTAAAATTTTCTAGATGCCTTGACTTTTGCAAAATGCTCACAAGGCCTGTATGTTCACCTTGAATTTTGGTTTGACTCACAAGGGTTGTACATTCCCCCTGAATTTTTCTCTTAGACTCACACCTCGACTTTTATCTTAGACCTACAAGGCTTCTTCCTTTGCCTTGGATAGACTCGCAAGATCATATAACATTTCGTTCGTCTGACTTTTGGTTTGATTCACAGAGCTTTGTACGTTCCCCCTAGATTTTGTCAATTTTGAATACTCTTCTGGAAAGTGACCTTCTTCTTTCCCTTGAATTTTTATGCTAATTCTGAATGCTCTTCTCTGCATGGCTCACTCCTCGTAGCAGTGCGACTCTCCTATTGTACACAATCATGCCATAACCTCTCAAATGTGGGTTGAATCTCTCTCTTGTTCACGCTGGATAAGAAATTCAACCATGAAGAAGGAAGACCATCAAATATGGCCTGCACTAAGTCATCATCATCCACTGTGACACCTATCACCGAGAACTGATCTCTAGTCTAGGCTATCCTGGAACAGAAAGATGCAACTAATTCGCCTTTGTCCATCTTCAAATACTTAAGTTTGTGTTGAATTTTCCTCGCTTGGCCTTTGCTTGATTATTCCTGAAGTCCACTCTTCTTGCATTAGAGGTGGGTTCCTCCATCACTAAGGTCACATGATGCTCAAGATCATGCTCCTACAAAATATTCATTACCCTTAGCTTCCACACATGGAAGTTGGAAGCTCCCTCTAACTTGTCTTCAAGCCTGTTAGAAATAAAAGACATCTTTGAACAGAAAACTTAGAACTGAGTTAGATAAAGCTTGGATCCTTGGACCTGTGTGGGCTCACGAACTAAAGAATTGAGCTCTAATCATAGCTTGAGCTTTGATACCATGTTAATTTTTCAATCATATATATATCAATGTCAAAGTATTTTATTGTTCTTTTATTTTTCTTCCACTTTAAACAAAAACTTGATTTTTCAACCAACAAAAATGGACACTTGAAATGATGAACAGTAGTAGAAGTACTCAAATAAAATCTCACACATGCACAAGAATTTACCCAGGAGAAACCTATGAAGGGAGAAAACTCCAACAAACAATCTTCCTTTATTTGCAAATAATATGTAAGATCATATACAATAAACCACCATGAAATATGCTCTTGATTCAGCTTGCTAATACCTGACTATATGATCAACAAACAACAAAATACTTCATTGTCCTTTACTGTTGTTATAAACCAACACTACTTAGCAAACTCAACTGCAATAAATTAACTCAAGTGTTGCCTTCTCTCACTATGTAGAATAAAAGACAACAGTACTAGACTCATACGTTGCCCTCTCTAGTTCACCTACAAACAGTATCCTCCTTCCCTTCACTCTTGTGTTGCATAACAAGTAAATAATGAATAGGGGTCGAACTATGAATATACTAGGAGAGATGAGTGAACTTGAATTAGGAACACAATGCATGTCTTTACAACTCACATGTTGACTAGACTTTACAACTCAACTCGAATTGTAACTTGACTTGTGACTAGACTTTGCATGGCATGACAACTCGCCCTTGAGACTTGTCTTTGCATGGCATGATAACTCGACATGCAACTCGACATCCAACTTGACATGCCAACTCGACATGCAACTTGAGTTTAAATAGCTCAAACTAGACATGCAACTCGACTTTTACAACTTGAGCTAGGCAACTTGAATTAGACATGAAACTTGAAATTATTTTCATGGTGGATAAGGTTACACATGCCAACCCACTAGATCAATACATTTACATTATTTGCATAAGGAAGATTGTTTGTTTCTAGCTCATAGGAATTGTACATTCAACCTAACTTTTGCTAGATGCCTTGACTTTTGTAAAATGTTCACAAGGCTTGTATGTTCACCTTGACTTTTGGTTTGACTCATAAGGGTTGTATGTTCCCCTTGAATTTTGTCAATAGCTCACAAGGATTGTGTCTAGGCTCACAAAGGTTGTACGTTCCCCCTAAATTTTGCTTATAGACTCACATCTTGACTTTTATCTTAGACTTACAAGGCTTCTTCCTTTACCTTGTCTAGACTCACAATATCATGTAGTATCTCGTTCCTCCTAACTTTTTGTTTGACTCATAGAGGTTGTACGTTCCCCCTGGCTTTTGTCAATACCTCACAAGATTGGTTGATTCTCCAAATCTCACTGGCTACCCTAAGGGTGGCCCACATGGCCTCTCATTGGAGAATGACTGTCAATGATGCCAAAATTAACAATGAGGAGATGAGGGGACATGTTTATTTGCCAACTTGAAATTATATAATTTAAAAGAAATCTAAACTAACAATTAAAGTGTTACTTTGCCAAAATGAATCTAATCTATGTGTTGTGGTTATGATTGATTGATTGATTCCTTTAGATTATGAAGAATAAGGAAATGCAAGAAACCAAGAAGTAAGCACACCACCACACCACCGATCCCCCAAAGGGGAAGACAAAACTGGGCACTATGAGGCCTGCTTTTATTGCTTCATATTACATGTTGATGATTACAGCTTCGTGAGACATCCTCCAGGACACAGACTGAGTGAATCGACCTGTCAAAGAGCCCATATGTTGGGTGTGCCCATGAGATGGGTGTTTTGTTCCTCTCTGAGACTGAGATGGAACATTGTGTGCCCCTGTGTGGGGTGAGGATTCCCATGAGATGGTTGTGTCGTTTGAGATGAAATGATGTGTACCCCTGTGAGGGGTGAAGGTGCCCATGAGATGGGTGTATCGTTCTCCTCTGTGTAGAGAGTTGAGACGATGTGGTACTCCAGATGATTCTCCTGTGAGACTCAATGAGATAGAGATCTGTTGAGTAGGACGTCCTTGTGGCTGAGCACCAGTGGGTGTGTGAGATCCATTGCTATATTGTCTAAGAGTAATATTTACCTGTAACCCTAATTGTGATGTAAAGGGTATAGGTCGGCCCCACCATAAAGTGAAAGATAATTAATATTGTAATTATTGATTATATTCTGATTTATTGAGGTCGGCCCTTTTGTGCCAATAGACACCACTTTTTATGTGTTCGGTCTAGTATAAATAAAGGTGATTTCCCCAATTAGGAAACACACAACACACATGTGATTTTGGAAATTTCAGCAAGTACATATTCTAGGGTTGAATTGCACATCTCTCTTGGGCGCTAGCTTCTTGGTTTTGGAGAGCACCCTTTTGGGTGTTAGGTGTATGGTGTGGAAGGTCTTTCTCTTGAAAATATAGCAAAGGATTGTTGGGTCTTCTTCACTTATTGAGAAGGGCTTCCCAGGATATTTCTTGTGTTCTTGTGCATGGTATTTCTTCTTGTGATCTTGGTTACTACAACAATTGTGAATGGTGTAGATGCATTTGTTTATGGTTCAAGTAAATGCTAAAATTGGAAAAAAACTCATGCTTGAGCCTAGCATAGAGAAAATTCAACATTGCAATGAGAATCTATGTTCTTTTTGTTCTCTTTTTAGAGCCTTTTTAGAGCCTTTTTGGATCCTTCTAGAATGTATTGAAAACTAAAGGAAAGGTTTACAAAGGGTTTTCTAATGGTCTTGGTCTTCAAGGATTCAATCCTGGGTTGAGTTTTATTCAATTTAGTTCTGATTTCGCCAGAGTTTCCCCTTGTTTTATAATGGACCTACTAAAAATTAGCAAAGAAGATTATTATAAAATGCTCAAAATCACTTTAAGAAAATAAAATAAAAAGAGTGAAGACTTAGCCAAAATTTTCTGAATTTTCTTATGCAAAAAATGAAACTTTTTAGGGTTTTTTCACAACTTAGATGAGACTAAACTAGGATATTTTAGTTGTTTCTATTTGCTGTCCTAAAACAAGAAGCATAAACTCCTAAATAACTAGATCTAACAATGCAAACCAAAACAATTTTTTTCCTTAAGATCTTAACTAAAACTTGTAGAAAATTGCAATAAAGACTACTTAGATCTACTCTTTTGAATATGAAAGAATTGCAACTAGATCTAAGTCCTATGCATGCAACAATATAGACTAAATTTAATTTTCAAAATCAAACTTAGATCTACGATAACATGCAAGAAAGTAAAAGAAAGAGATAGAAGAATTTTTCATGATTTAGAGCCTTTGCTTGAGTTTGAAAATCTTTTTTGGGCTATGGGGTCCCTTTGATGTGAGGAAGAGGGAAAGATGTCTTCTTTTGATTTCTTGGAAAAGTTCTAGATGTAAGCTAGCTATCTTACTTCTCCAAGGTTTAGATCCTGCATGCTTCAAAAAATACTTGCAAATAAATGTAAGATTTGGTGTTACCTACACAAGAAACTCCATTTGCATATTAGTTTAAACAAAAACAACACATGCAATACAAACTTCCAATGTAAGTAAGCAAAAGGATTAGTTATGCAAACAATATTATTAATCCATTATAATTAGATAGAAATACCCTTACCATTAGCCAAATTCAACAATAAGTAAATGTAAGCAATTGAAACAACATCACCTCAATTTATATTGACATCCATCCACACATGAGCAACAAAAACCAAGAGTTCGACCTCCAAAGTCTCTTATATTCAAAGCAAAAGATATTACAACATAAGAAATTTTCGACAACTTTCACCTAGTTTGTTCCTTTGGTCCTTAGGAATTAAGGCATTGTTACACCCCCCTTGTTGGTGTGACAACTTCATAGGTACCTTTGTGGTATTTGAGTACCCAAAGAAGATGCACTTTCGACACCCTGCACCTAGTTTGTTCCTTTTATCCTTGTGAATTAGAGCATTGTTACACCACCCCCACCCCCCCACTAGGGTGAATACTTCATAGGTACCCACACAGGGTGTGATGTAGTTATACTACTTGAGCTATCTTGCTCATTTTCTCTAGACTCGGACAATTCTTCTCATTATCTCCATCAGATGCATGTTTTTGCTATCTCATCCATGGTATATCTCATCCTCCTCCCCTCACTCCTCAAATGGAAGATGCAGTTTGGACGGTGCATTATTGGATTCGCTATCATATATCTCGATATTATATGTATCGGTGTTTCATTTGGATGTGATGTTATAACTTCTTGGTTAGTCAGGAAAGTGGAAAACATTAAAATGAAATAACGTACATAGTTTTAATATTTGCCTCGTTGTACCTTGGGGGACCATATTTTTCCTTTAAAACTGTGTCATTTGTCGGGTTAGTTTGTAATACTGGGTAATTAGCCAAGATAGTGTTGTCCACATCCTAATCATGCTAAACATTTTTGTTGAGAAGTGTAACACATAAGGTCTTCTCCATGCGTGGCATCCTAGCATGGGTGGAGGAAAATGAAACTTAGCCAAGTTGATTAATTAATCTCCTTCCTAAGTCTAATTTAGGAAAATTACAGTTGATATGTTATATTCTTCTATTGATTTAATGAGTACCTTTTTCTAAGGTTTAAGTGAAAAATAATTTAAGTTGTGATCTTTTAATCATGACCATCCATCTCATTGACTGAGTGAGGGTTAATGTTGGCCCTCCATAATTTTGGAGATAGGGTTTTCGCTTATTGATGGAGAGATAAAGAGATTGACTTCGCAAAGGGGTGCATCACTTATGCATTTGAGCATTGAGAGAGAGAGAGCGATCTAGAGAAAATTGTTTGAGGGTTTGGGGGATAAGTTTTGCAGAGGAGACAAAGAAGATTTCTGAAGAGGATCGACCTTCTTCCTTGGATTTTAGCAGAGGTCGATTTTCAAATCTGAAGGGCACCCTTACTAGGTGTCGCCAAGCTCACGCAGAGGGTCATACGAGTGACACAAAGGCTCACAGTTGAGTTTTGTTGAGTCAATTGGTTTGTTGGGGTTTGTAGAAGGTTTGTACTATTGCTTGGGAGCATTTCACTGGGATTTCTCCTCAATAATTGGCTCAGACTATTTTCTCTGTAAGAGATCTCTATATTTTCTACTGCAATAATAAAATCCACAAATCTAAAGAATTGGTTTTCCCTCTAGGGTTTTTCCAGGGAAAAATTTGTCCAAAAATGTTGGTGTTATCATGTGATGTGATTGTTGTTATCTTTTTCAGTATATATCAAATTTATTTCTACTGTGTTATTTATTTTATGTGAAGAAAACCTAGTTGTAACTATAAAATATCCATTTCAGAAATTTAAATGTGCTCAATAAATTCATGGGTAGTAAAAAATGTTGAAGTTTAAGGTTCATCTCGTTGGGTTTTAGTGGATTCATAGGGTATTAGAGAAGGACTTTGAAGTAACAACATCAGAGTGTTGATTACAAAAGATTGATTTCATATCTAAGCACAGGGTCAGTTTGTGAGACAGCATAGGGTTTGGGCAGACACTTTCAGAAATGGCCATGACTTTGAGAGTTGAGGATAGACTTCAAGGTGCTCAGAACTTCCCCACCAGGAAAGAGAGGGTTACCAGAATCTTGGATGTCAATAATTTCCTTGAACATATTGATGATAAGGTAGCAACTCCTACAAATGCATCTTTATTGGGATCCTGGAAGAACGGTGAAGCGAAGGCAATGAGCATAATCCTTGATGAGGTAAAGAATCATATAATCTTACACCTCTCAGGGAGAACGTCTACTAAGGACATGTTGGCATCCTTGGTTAGCCTCTAGCAGAGTAAAAATGAAAAGAATATTATGGTGCTTCAGGAAAGGTTGCAAGGAAAGACAGAGGATTTTGAGTTAGTACCTATAGCCCTGAATGGATTTTCAAAGCCAAGGGACTCATTTGTGCATGGGATTGTAGCTCGGGAGAAGATCCCTAACTGGCAAAACTTATGGGATGATTTTGTGCAAGAGGAAATTCATCGTGGTCAGGCGAGTGGATCATCTACAACATCTAAGGTTGTGGATGAGGAGGCTTTGGCTCTTGCAAGCAAAGGCAAGGGAAAGTATAAGAATAAAGGCTCTAGAAAGAAGAAAAACATTGACTTTTCCAAAGTCAAGTGTTTCCAGTGTCACAAGTTTGGGCACTTTGCCTCACAGTGTTCGTAAAAGAAAAAGAGTAAGCCACAAATGTCAACCTCTGCGGGAGTAGAGGAGTTTGCAAAGAGATTTGAGGAGGATTTTTTCCTTATTGCATGTATGTCGAGTTATGTATAACCCACAACAAAATGGAGTGGCAGAGCGCAAGAATAGGACCATAGTGGGTGCAGCATGTGTGATGATACATGATCAGGGGTTATCGATGTTCTTCTAGGCAGAGGCATGTCGCACCGTTGTATACATACAAAACATGAGTCGCCATACCATTATGCGGAAATTGACACCTGAGGAGGTTTATACAGGTACTAGGCCAGATGTGAGTCATCTCCGCATCTTTGGGAGTGTATGTTATTGTCATGTCCCTTCGGAGAAGAGGACAAAGTTGGACCCCGTAGGAGAGAAGAGATATAGGTTGGTTACAGTGACGTCTCCAAGGCCTACAGCATCTTTGTGCCAACACGCAAGAGGATTGTGGTAAGCAGGGATGTGCTTTTTGAGGACGAGAAATCCTTGAGGATATTTAGAGACATGCCAACGCATATAGAGAACTAGCAGGGAAAGGACTCGAAGCGGAATATTGAGGAGGTATAGAGTATTGAGTCACAGACACAAGATACAGGTACATGTACTAGTGTTGAGAGGGAGATTAGTGGACAAGATAGTCAAGAGACCGTTGAGGAGAATGAGAAGCATGAGGTTGTTCCACAGGATATTGAGCTTAGGCAACGACCTAAGTGGTACAGGTCTAAAGTTAGTGATTCTAAACAAGTAGAACCTCCAAAGAAATCGTTTACACAAAGTAAACCACCGTAGAGATTTGGGTACATGGCACTCATGACAGCGCTTATAGATGTCAATCCTTCCATTTATGAGAAAGTTGCACAACATGGAGTGTGGCAGGAAGCCATGATGGAGGAGTATGCCTCTATCATGAAGAACAATGTATGGGAGGTGGTGCCCAAGCCAGAGGGAAAATAGGTGGTTGGATAGAGATGGATCTATAAACTCAACCATGCAGAAGATGGAAGCGTGGAGAAATATAAGGCGCGCTTCATAGCCAAGGGGTTTTCACAGAAAGACGGATTCAATTACGAGGAGACTTTCACCCTTGTGGCGAGATATTCCTTCATCCGAGCAGTTATTTTATTAGCAGTAGAGATGGGTGTTATCCCCTATCCTAGGGATAACTAAGGAGATTATGTCTTGAGGGCCACGAGTCCTATACATGGAGTATCGAGAACCATATTGACTTGAGCTTGGCCCTAGAGGGCCCATCCTTTCTTCTTCAGTGCCTCCATTCTGTCAGCAGAAGCAACATCCATCCCATCGGCCTGGTTGTAAAGTAGCAGTGGGTCTTGCTCCATGAGGTAATGAATCTGGGTATCATGGTATGTGTCACTTTGATTCTCAAAGAATATGAATATTTTCATTTAATTCTCTTTTGCTTCATTAGTTTTGCTTGGAAATTATGATTTTTAACTTGTCCATACCTGGGGGGATGACATAATGCCCTAGAAAGTTGGTTTCGTTAGGAGTGAGTTGCCATTGCGTGGGATTATGTGAGGTCATCCTCCATTCCTTCCATACTTATCACCTTTCATCATCTTCCCTCTCATATATCCCCTACATTTGTTGAGGATTGGGTTTTCCAAGCTAGTAAGGGTTGTACCTTGCCTTGTGAGAAGAAGGGGCTAAAGGCCTAGAGGGTAAAAGTAGCTGGAAAAAGTTTAAAGCCAAAGATTAAACTTTGAGATGCTTCGCCCAGGTATCTCCAAGAAAGAAATAAAAGGCTTCTCAACAAGAAAAGGGGGGGACCCATAAAATATAATAAAACTCAAGACCTAGTTGGTGGATAGGGGGCTTAAGCTAGCCCATTAGGTCCATGGGAATGTAGCGGTATGACACTACTATTCATCTGGTCACCACACCAGGGTAGTGGCTCTTGGTGGCATAGCCAAGAGATAGGGGGTCTCATCACGAGCCATCCTTCTCATCTCCGTGAAATGCTTGTGGGTAACATTTTCACCACTGGTCACCATGTCAGGGAAATGTCCCCAGCTATTCTCTTGAAAGAAAAAGAAATAAGACAAAGAGTAAAGAAGCAATGAATGGGTTAGGAAACAATTGCATCCATGACAAGGTGCAGCTCACCCTCTTCAGAGGCACCCACAGGTAAGACCTACATTTCCCTATCATCACTACACCCCTTGCCCAAACATCCCCCACACCATCTCTTGCACTTACATGACCTAGATTGGTCTTCACCTGGAAAAATCCCACACCTAAAGAGAATTATACCAATAGGACGTCCTGAAATCCTCTCCAAACCTGGCTTGTATAATAGCATAACGTCCTTGAGCACTTGTCTGGGAAAAGGGGGGTTTTATGCACATGTTTGGGTAACTTGATAATTATATGTGATTGACATTGCTATGATCCCCGTGACTTATATGATCCCATGGAGGGTGTACTTGTTGTTTTTGCAAGGCCATTCCCAAAAGACAGGTACATATGGGGAGATGATTAGCTCGGACCTCCATAGGGATAATATCCCACCAGATGGATGTTGAAACCCCAGCTAGGGGAAGAGAGATATTGGAGGCTTGCAACAGAGAAAAGGGAAGATGTTCTACCGGAGGCACTTTGGTAGGCTTGGACCCAGGGGGGTCTTTCCCTCCCACCATGATGTTGGCCCTTGAAGGCCTCTGACCTCATCATTCAAAGCCTTGATGTCATCCAGTTGAGGTATCCAACATGAGGACGACTTTGGTTGGCACATGTGACAATCCTAAGGAGTTTTGAGCCCCAATTTTTCACTTTGGAGGCCTAGCGTTCCAGGAGGGAGGATAAAATCACCCTAGGAGGGGCATGACGTCACCCTAAAAAGATGCATTTTGGGTTTTATTTGTCAATTTTATGTAAAACTAGAATTTTTATGTAAGCAGACCATGTTGGCCTTTTTTGACCTAAAATGTAAATAAAGGTCATTTGTATTGTATAAATAAGAGATAAAACTCTCATTTTCATTCATCATATTTCACTCACACAAGTGTGAGGTCTAAAATTCGGCCTCTTTTAAGGCTTATTGGCTTAACTAAGTGGTGCTCAACTCTTGGAGGGAGCTTTTATTGGTGATTTTTTGCATTTTCATGGTGGAAAGTCTTCAGCTAGGGCTTGTCACTAGATTATTCTTGGTGAATGTAAGTGAAAATATGCAATCCTTCTATCTTTGAATGGTTATGGTATCTTTTAATTTTCATTTATCAGATTATGAAATTGCTAGTGTGAAACCCTAAGAGAAAAGCACATGTTATTGTCCTTCTCTCAATAGTTATCCAACTACTTGATTTTGCTAGAAGGCACCTTCATTGAAGCATATGCTAGATCCCTACCTTAGTAGCACTCTAGTACCTTTGCTTCATTAAGCTTTTATTTAATTCAAGCTTGACATAAAGAAGAAGGAAAACCATTAGGGCCTAGGGTTACCTACTTCCTAGTAGTTGTTTTCTTTCTAGGGTTTTGGATGATTGAGGCCTTAGGTTACTAACACCTCAACTATCCTCCCTCTTGTCTTTAGTTCACTTATTATCATTTATTTCCCCTAAGATTGTTGCTGGAAAAGTGACCCCATTTACCCTAAAGGCACTAGTTCATATCTTACAATTGATTGATTGATGAAAACAACCTTTAAACCATCTACTTCAAGGTCTTTGCTAACCATTCCTAACCTTAGATTAGACTAATTTACTAACTATCTTGTTGTTGTTACAAAAGAAAGCTACAGACATATATGACAGCAGTAAAAGCTTCTAAAAGCAAGTGTTAAAGCTAATTTTACATTGCCTTCTTTGCTTTTGACAAATACTAGCATATTGCCAATTTTGGGTTTTCATTATGGTCATTATTGAAGCTTGTTTAAGGCATAATTGTGAAGCTAACATTATACATACATCGTTGTTATAAATTTATGTTGCTTCATATTTTATATCGTCTTATTGCTTTTATTCAAAGTCCAAGGTTTTATGAACCACTAATATCAATTGGTATTTGCAAATATTGTTTTCTTGTTGTCTTGTTCTGGGTAGGTATACTTAAGCAAATCTTTGCTTCATCTTATTAAATCCTTTGGGACTTTCTGATCAGTGTGACTTGTGAGAGGGGAAGAACTTTCTTGATACTATTACCTTTTCCTTTTCAAACCCCCAGGTCACCGAGGACGTCTCCCCTGGGCTACTACCCCTAAAGAGAAAGAGGTGTCTTATTTAGGTGACAGTAATAGGATAACATTTTGTTACGCCAATTTATTGTTCACTTGCCTTTGGCTTTTGGGAAAGTACAAATTGTGGGATAAAAATGGGTTGGCACGTTCATGAGATGGATGTAAAGACTACCTACCTCAACGAAGTTATTAAAGAAGAAGTCTATATTGAGCAGCCTGAAGGTTTTGAGGTTGGAGACATGGATGCACATGTTTTCCCATTGACGATCCTTTTATGGGCTCAAGCAGGCACCTTGAGCGTGGTACTCAAGGATCGACATTTATTTGAGAGAGATGGGATTCCAGTGGAGAGAGGTTGATCCAAACCTTTATTTTCTAGCAAATGAGGTTCCTCTCATACTAGTACTTTATGTTGATGATCTCTTTCTTACTGGAGATGAGTAGTCGATTACAGACTGCAAGGCTAACCTTATAGCAGAGTTCGAGATGAAAGACCTTGGTTTGATGCACTACTTCCTTGGTATGGAGGTTTGGCAGACAGATGGGTTCTTCTTCTTAGGACAGGGGAAGTATACATTGGAAATCTTGCGTAGGTTTAGGATGATAGATTGTAGGCCCATGTCTACACCTCTAGTGACAAATTAGATGAAGATTGATGTATCTAGTTCTAAGATAGTATACCCCACCATTTATCGTCAGGTTACTGGATCGCTCATGTATTTGGTCAATATCGGACCAAATATTAGCTTTGCGGTTAACTCCTTGAGTCGGTTCATGGTGGACCCTCAGAGAGTGCATTGGATAGCTACGAAGCATGTGCTTTGCTACTTGAGAGGTACAATGGAGTACGGGTTGTTATATGAGCGTAGTGGTGGAGTGAGATTGGCAGGTTTTACAAATGTTGGTTGGGCGGGATGTGCAAAGGACAAAAATAGCACTTTAGGGTGTTGCTTCAGGATAGGATCGGGTATTATATCTTGGTTCAGTATGAACCAGAGATCAGTGGCATTAAGCTTTGGTGAGGCAGAGTACATGGTAGCTAGTTTAGCAGCATGTGAGGCACTGTGGTTGAGGAAGTTGTTCTTGGAACTGTTCAGTAAAGAGTTAGAGGCTACTGTGATACATTGTGATAACTAGAGTTGCATTAGGCTCTCTGAGAATCTTGTGTTTCATGATCGTAGCAAGAATATACAAATCCACTATCACTTCATACGAGATTGTGTACAGAGGGGAGTTGTGAGGCTCCAATACATACAAACTGATGATCAAATCGAAGGTATATTCACCAAGGAACTTTGCAAACAAAAGTTTATGAAGTTCATAGACAAAATGGGGTTGGTTTAGAATCCCTTCCTTTTTAAGAGGGAGTGTTGAGAAGTCTAACTCAGAGGTCTTCTCAATGCATGGCATCCTATGTAATATCCCAGATTCGGCTAGTCTAGGAATCTTTGCTAATATGTGTGTATGATTAATGGTTTACAACATATAAATGAGCATACAAATAACAATTACGACAAAAGACTGCAAAGCTTATATTACGATATCTCTACGGAGTACAAATGCCAAATCCAGCTGAATAAAATGAATCACTCGGCTAGAACAATGACAAAGGATCTTAGCCAGAATACAGTAAACAAAATAAACGATAATACCCAATAATAGATGAACACTGCGGGATCAATGGATGATTTGGAGTTATGGCAGCTCACACGGAACCTGCTGCAATAATGAAAAGTTTGCCCTGGTGGCTAGATCTCTTAGGTTGGCCTGGAAATTGTCCCAAACAATGCGCCTTATTGTTCCTCTTAGTCCCAGTGACTGATTGGCCCCTCTGCTGGTGTGTCTGGATCCCAGATGGATCCCCCTCAAGGAATGCGCCCCTCTTCTACTGGAAAACTGCACCCTAGTGATTCCACTGTCAGAATCCACTGATATGTGTCTCAAACTGATCGCCCTAGCCTACTGTGGTCGGAAGGGTTTCCCTTGATCTGATCTGATGATCGCTTGGGAACCCCAAATGTGTCCTACCCAAGTGTCACACTCCCAATGTCTAGAAAATGCACCACAGATGATTCCTCCGTCGGAATCTGACGAGAACCCGGGAAAAAGATGTGTCTGGCCTTCCTCTCAATTGGGTTAGAGGGGAATCTCTGAACACTCCCTAAATGGGACAAGTCGATCCATTAAACCTCTTCAGAATTTGCGCCCTATCCTTGAACAAGTGCGCCCCTGCTGCTGAATCATGTAGAACTGTTGTTGAAGATTGATGGAAGACCTGTGTGATCTCCTAGGTGACTGGGGTGTGTCTCTCAACACCGAAATCAGCCAATGTATATTCCTCCTGGAATCCACTAAGCTACCTCTCCTGAGATGCACATCTCTCTTCAATGATAAGTCAAAATATTCATAATGATGAATTAGGACTCTTTACCTTCTCTGAAAGCTGCCCAAAACCCTAATTCGTTGTCTACTCTATTTTTAGCTCGTATGTTCTATTTTTAGCTCAAGTTGGCTTAAAAGTGATTTTAGCCACTTTTATCTCAATGTCACTTTCAAATTATAACACCCTTGACTCGAGTGACCTCTAGTAACATGTTTTACCCCTTTCTAGCCCTGGCTATACTCTAACGGGGTTATTTAGAGTCTAGACCATTAAGCCTCCTCTCTGGAGCTCCTATTTGGAAAGGGAAATTACAGTCCCCCCTTTCCGAACTTGCTTGTCCGCAAGCAATATCAATACAAGGTGCTTCAACACATGCTCGCTCTCCCAAGTAGCATCCTCTACTGGAAGCCCTCTCCATCTGATCAAACACTCTCTTATGCCCCTGCTCCTCAATTTCCTCTCTCAGAACACCAGTACCTCCTCCAGAACCAACTCCAACTGTCCCTCCTCATCCATTGGGGGAAGCTCCTCTGATGTGTTGATGAATTTTCCCACCACCTTCTTAAGGCAAGATACATGGAACACGTTATGAATCTTTCTATCCTCTGGAAGCTCTAGCTCACAAGCAACCTCCCCTACCCGACGCATGATCTTGTAAGGTCCAAAAAAATTGGGCTTCAGCTTCTCGACCCCACTCTTCTTCATAGATGATTGTTTGTAAGGTTGGAGTCTCAAGAAAACCAAATCCCGAACCTCAAAGTTGTGCTCCACCCTATGCATGTTCGCACTCATATTATGTCGATTATGTGTTGTCTGCAAGTTCTCTTTTAGAAATTTGAGAATCTCTTGACTCTCTTTGATCCAATCCTTGGCCTTGGGGGCTCTTCTTTCCCCGAAAACCAAGTCTATCAAAGTCGTAGCATCATACCCGTACAATGCTCGAAAGGGTGTCATACCAATGGACATGTGGAAAGTGGTGTTGTAACAATGCTCTCCTAAATGTAGCCACCTGACCCATGTTCTTTGTTGTTCACCCACATAATTCCTCAAATACCCTTCAACCCACTTGTTGATGATCTTGGTATGCCCATCTGTCTAACGGTGATAATTGGTGTTGGGTGTCAAATCTATCCCCACCAATATAAAGAACTCCCTCCAGAATGTCCCAATAAACCAATTGTCTCTGCCACCGATGATGTTCCTCGACAGCTAATGAATTCTAAAGACCTCTCTGAAGAATAACTCGGCTACCTGAACTTTGATGTACTATGTTGGTATGGCATAGAAGTGAGCAAACTTGGTCAATCTATCAACCACTACATAGATGCAGTCCTTACCTTGAACCTTGGGTAGGCCTGTGATGAAGTCCATCGATATGCTCTCCCATTTATGTTATAGAATGGGAAGTGGTTGAAGTATCCCTGTTGGAAGCGTATGCTCAAACTTGTTCTGCTGACAAGTCACACACTTAGTGATGTATCTCATAACGTCTTGTTTGAGACCCTTCCAATGAGAACTTATCCCTGATCTTCCTGTAGGTTTTTTCAAACCAATGATGGCCTACTAGTGGTGAATCATGAACTGCTGCGAGGATCTTCTTCTTGAGCCATGAATCTGTTACTAAGTAAACTCTGTCCTTGTAGAATATGACATCATCAATGACCCTCTACTTGCCATCCTAAAACTGTCCATCCAGAACCTCAAAAGCAAACTTGTTCTTAGAATATTTCACTAATAAGTGGGATTTCCAATCTGCTAAAATATCCATCACAGAACATGTCGTAGGTCTCCTAGATAGCACATCAGCCACAATGTTCTTATTCCCCTTCACATGCACTATGTTGAAGTCGAATGCATGTACCTTTGTCACCCATTTCTGTTGCCACTCACTGAGGTCCTTTTGCTCAAGAAAATACTTTAAGCTGTTGTAATATGTTTTGACCACGAATTTGTTTCCCACCAAATATTGTCTAAATTTGTCAAGGCATGCATGATTGCCAACATTTCCTTGTCATAAGTGGAGTACAACCTCTCGGACTAACTGAGCTTCGTGCTCTCAAATATAATGGGGTTTCCTCCTTGCATCAAAACTGCTCTAATACCCTCGTCGGATGCATCACACTCTAATAAAAATGGCAAAGTGAAGTCTAATAATGCTAACACTAAACAGGTTCCCATGACTTCCTTCATGTGATCAAAGGCTTTATGTGACTCATCAGTCCATATGAAAACCCCATGCCTTGTAAGATTCGTCAATGGTTCTCCAAGTTGAGAGAAACCCCTGACAAACCGCCTGTAATAGCTGCATAACCCAAAGAAGCTACTCAACTCGTCCATGTTCCTAGGTGTCAGCCAATCTAGAATGGCCCTGATCTTCTCATGATGCACGTATACCCCATGTGCACTGATGATTTGGCCCAAGTAAAGTAGCTCTGTAATATTGAACTCACACTTGGAATCTTTAGCATATAGTGACTGTGCCTCCATGATGCTCAATACCTCATCCAAGTGCCTCATATGTTCCTGGCATGTCTTGTAGTAGACCAAGATGTCATCGAATAAAACCAAGACTGATTTCCTTAATTGATCCCTGAATATGTGGTTCATGCAAGACTCAAATGTAGTCAGTGCGTTAGTTAGCCCAAATGGCATAAACAGAAACTCGAAATGACCAAAGTGACACTGAAATGTCGTCTTCTCTATGTCCTTCTCTCGTATGTTGATTTGATGATACCTAGAGTGTAGATCAATCTTCGAGAAGAAAACTGCCCCATGCAGTTCATCTATCAACTCGTCAATGCGAGGGACAGGATACCGGTTCTTGATGGTTTTCCTATTCAAGTCTCGGTAATCAATGCACATCCTCATGGTACCATCCTTCTTCAGAACTAAGACAACTGAAGAAGCAAATGGACTACTGCTAGGTCTGATGTGTCCCATCGCTAGAAATTCCTAAATTTCTTTCTCTATGTCATCCTTGAACCTCCTAGGATGACGATAGGGTGGTGTGATCACAGGTTTTCCCCCCTCCTCCAACTCAATGGTGTGCTCAAACCCCTTGTCAGATGGTCTCCCTGGTAGAATCGACCCAAAAACCTGTTGATGTCATCCCAACAAGTTCTTGATTTATGTTTGATACTGTTGTCGACCCTCTGAATCCTTCCACGTAGTGATCAAGCACTTTGCGGCATATGCTACCTCCCCATGCCTGAAGATCCTCTCCGTCCTCTTGGCTGAAATTGTCCTTGGTGCTCCTATCGACATGCCCCTTAGAACAATCCTCTTCCCGTCACTGTCTCTGAACCCCATCTCCAAGGTTTGGCAGTTAGTAGTGATTTTTCCCAATGTGATCAACCACTAGACTCCCAATACCACGTGTTGTATAGGTCAACCACATAAAATGTGTCTTTCATGACGTAGTTGCCTAGCTTTATCTCCAAGTCTGGAACTATGTCTAGACACTCCACTTTATGTTCATCTTCTACTGCAACATCAAACCCCTCAAACTCCTCTTTCTGAAGTGCACGTCTCGATACCAATAAAGCATCAATGAAATTGTGGGTAGACCCACCATCTATCAGGGTGATTTCCCGTTGTCCCTGAGTAGTCCCTCTGATCCAGAGGATATCATACCTGGGAACACCAGAAAGGGTCGCTATGACTCCTCTCTTTGTCAGTTTACATCTATTAGCCTGCTCAGGAGGTTGTGGAACTACCGGTGGGTGGGTCCCTAACGATGTCAGTGGTCTACGGGGAGGCTGCTCCTCTGCCTGTGATGGCTCCTCCTCTAAGCTAGTGGATCCACTATCATGCTCCTCCTCCTAACTGTCCACACTGTCTGTTTCCACCTCAATATAATGAATCTCTCCCTTTCCCATGCACCTATGGCCTAGGACCCAAGGGTCCTTCTAGGTGAAGCAGAGCTTCTTCCTCATAAACTCTCGCCTTGTCTCATCATCCAATTTCTCCTTGCCCTTCCATTCTATCTGGAATGGCTTCCTGTCTCGGTCCCTCTGTGACGCGAAGGGTTTGGAATAGGGTTTAGTCTTCGATGCCGAGTCTGCCAAATCTCGRGTGTGTAAGATGGAATCCTACAAGGTGTGAGGCATGTATTCCTTCACCCATCCTCTCAAGGGTTCTGTGATCCCCTTTATGAAAAACATSATCAACCTAGGCTCAGATATATCTATCACTGCCACTGCCACCCGCTGAAACCCTGTGATGAATGCCTCTGATGTGCTAGTTTGTCTCAATTGGGCTAAATCCCTGAAATGGATCTCTGGATCCCTCTTGTCAAACCTGTCCATTAGTCTCTCTATAAAATCCCTGTAGGAGGTGATGTGATTGTGTCCCAACATCACCAATCCATGATGCCACCACTAGTGCGCCTCACCCTCAATGTGTAGAGTTGTGAAGTTGATGGCTTCTATCTCGGTCATCCGGTTGAGCTTGTAGTACGTGTCTATATTTTGTACCCAAGTTCTGGTTGTGCATTTGGACGATCCGTCAAAAGAAGGTATAGTGAGTTTACCAACTTTCTGGATGAAATCAATGTTATGTCCATGTTGTTGTTGTTGTCCTCCTCTCTGAAGGCTCTCTGGGGCGATTCCTGAGTTTGAGTCCACAATACTCGAACAGTGTCATGTCCTGATGGAAGTCACGACCCAATGTTGCATACTCCCTTCTGTATTTTACAATGTCCTTGGCCTAAGTGTGTGGCCTCTGTGCTATCGGCTATTGTGTTGTTGTTGGGGGTGCCCTTTGCACTCATCATATTTAGTCACAGGCTGGTAGGACTAAAATCAACCACTAGTGTATTCCTCCTGGAATCCACTGAGCTACCTCTCCTGAGATGTGCCTCCCTCCTCAATCACAAGTCAAAATATGCATAATGATGAATTAGGCCGCTTTACCTTCTCTTATAGTTGCTTGAAACCCTAATTCGTTGTTGACTCTATTTTTAGATTGTATGTTCTATTTTTATCTCAAGTTGGCTTAGAAGCGCTTTTAGCCACTTTTAGCTCAATGTCACTTTCAAATTATAACACCCTTGGTTGGGGTGACCTCTACTAACCCTGTTTACCCATTTCTGGCCCTGGATATAGTCTAACGGGGTTGTTTAGACCATTAATCCTCCTCTCCGGAGCTCCTATTTGGAAAGAGACATTACATCCTAGCATGCGTTGAGGACAATGAAACTTAGCCATGTTGATTAATTAATCTCCTTCCTAAATCAAACTTAGGAAAAGTACAGTTGATGTGTTATATTCATCTGTTGACTTAATGAGTACCTTTTTGTAAGGTTTAAGTGGAAAATAATTTAAGTTGTGATCTTCTAATCATGATCATCCATCTTGATTCTGATTGAGTGAGTGAGGGTTAACCTTGGCCCTCAATCATTTTGGAGATATGTTTTTCGCTTAGTCATGGAGAGATAAAGAGATCGAGTTGGTAGAGGGGTGCATCACTTATGCATTTGAGCATTGAGAGAGAGACTGATCTAGAGAAAATAGGTTGAGGGTTTGGTGGACAGGTTTTGCAGAGGAGACAAAGGATATTTCTGAAGAGGATCGACCTTCTTTCTTGGATTTCAGTAGAGGACGATTTTCATATCTGAAGGGCAACCGTACTTGGTGACACCAAGCTCACGCAAAGAGTTGTACAGGTGATGCAAACGCTCACAATTGAGTTTTGTTGAGTCAGTTGGTTTGTTGGGGTTTGTAAAAGGGTTGTACTATTGCTTGGGAGCATTTTGCTGGGGTTTCTCCTCAATAATTGGCTGGACGATTTTATCTGTAAGAGATCTCTATATTTTCTTCTGCAATAATAAAATCCACAAATCTGAATAATCGGTTTTCCCTCTGGGCTTTTTCCAAGGACAATTTTGTCCAGAAATACTGTTGTTCTCATGTGATGTGATTGTTGTTATCTTTTTTAGTATATATCAAATTTATTTACTCCGTGCTATTTATTTTCTAAGAAGAAAACGTAGTTGTAACTATCAAATAGCAATTTCAGAAATTTAAATGTGCTAAATAATTTTCTGGGTAGTAAAGATTGTTGAAGTTTATGGTTCATATTGTTGGGTTTTGGTGGATTCTCAATTTTCCACATTCCCTATCTCATTTCCTTCCACCCATATAAAAAATATATCCTGATCATGTATGTCTTCTCAAAGGTTAGAAGAAAGGTCTAAATGATGAAAGGCCTGAATTAATAAAGCCAAAAAAATGGCTAGAGGTGAAGAGCATTAAAGATAAAACCTAAAAAATGCAAAGCTTGAGAAATGGCACCTTTCTATGAGGCCAATGCCCCTAGTCCCTAGCTTGTCTATGAACACTCAGATATGATAGATCTGTCTCTTGGTCACTTAGATTTAATAGATCTACTTGTGGGTCACTCAGATCTGCTAAATTTGCTTGTTGAACACTTAGATCTGCACTAGATCTACCTACTGGACATTCATATTTTCCCTAGATCTGTCTGTTGGACCTCAGATATGCTAGATCTATCTATTGTCACTCCTATTTGCACTAGATCTGTCCATTGGACCTCAGATCTGTTGATCACTCGGATCTGCACTAGATCTGCCTACTACACCTTCTCCTATGCTCTGAATTTTCTCAAATGATCTCTCTGATCTCTTGAGTCTTCTTGGTGTACAAAAGTGTGTTTACTCTCTACCTTGAATTGATTTTATACTTTGGTTGAAACCCTAATCTACAAAAAACCGAATTTCACTTTGAGATCTACGGTTGAGACTAGTCTAAATCACTAATGCATTAAAAATGCACTTTATTAGACTTGTTATCGCACAGTTTGTATTTAGGAAAAAAGATTGAAGAAAAGAGGTCAAACTAGAGTAATTGAACCAATCCCACCCACTGTCACCTCAATGGGAAGGTTCTTTCTGTTTAGGGAGGTAAGGCCCAGGGGAGACGTCCCCGGTGACCTGGGGTTTTGAGAAGGCTAAAGGTTTAGCAGGATTAAGTGATAATAATCCTCCTCACAAGTCACCACCTGATCATAAAGTTCGGCTTATAGCCAATAAAGATAACCAGAAGTAGTATCTATTATCCATCAAAGTTGCACTAGGATGGACTTTCAGCAAGCTGCCAAAGATTGAACATTATTGTTCAAAGTTCAGAGTTTAGAAGTTCAATTGGTCAATAAAGACCAACCATTTTCACATTTTCATAAAAAATTGTAATAAGAGATGTTGCATGATGAAATTTAAAATGTCTTAGCCACCTTAGTCCTAAGCATGAGTTGTACTTTGGAGTGTTTTTTTTACTTATTTATTATATTTTGTCGTTAAGGGAATTTATAATTTGAGTTTTTTCACTCAATCCCTCCAGAGTTGGAGTATATTCCCATGGGTAGTCCTACGCATGGATCTAAGCCTAGTTTCTAATGTATATTACCAGGCTAAACATACTCCTAGACTCTTATGGAAATGTGCTAAGTCCCCCTTAGGTTTTTTTTTATTTTTCAGTTCATTAAAAATTTGTCACAATTCATCAATTTTTAATTAAAAAAATAAAGATCTATAAAAAAGTGGTACTAGGGGACTTAATATGCCTTGGGGGTGATCATATTTGGACCTAGAGCACCCATATTACCTAAGTACCCACTTAGTTGAGCAAAAATAGTGATTTTAATCACTTGAAATTAAATTTGCTAAAAAAACCCAAAAAAGTCAAAATAAATCAGAAAAAATCAGCAAATGCTCAAATCAAGGAAACATGTGGGGACATGTTTTTTGCAAATAAAGCTTCAAAAGGGGTGGCAGTCATGAGAGACAAGTTTGATTTGATTGAGGTGGATTGGATGAGTTGTAAACTAGATATGAACTTGTGCTCAAAAGGAAGTGCGGCCCTTTTGGAGAGGTGGCACATTCTAGAGTGGGCAGCCTACCTCTTGAGAGGTGACGCCCCTCTACTTCACTCTTGCTTCACAAGTGGCGAGTTATGGGAGTGTGAGGAGAAGTGGCAGCCTACTCCCACACACTTGGCTGATGTATTCTCACACTTGGTGCGCCCTTCCTCTACACATGGTGCGCCCTCCTTCATTGGCACTTTGACATTTCACAGGGTTCTTCATTGTGAAATTTGACAACTTTAAAAGTGTCTTCTTTTCTGTCCTAAAATAGCATCATAAACTCAGAAAAATTTCAAAGTTTCTTTTTTGTTTGTTCACTAGTTAATTCAAGTAATTTGCTTAATTTTTTCAAGCAGTTTTGACCTACTCCCTAGGCTGTCCAAAGTCACATTTGGGCATATTTGGGAGTATTCTTCTTGATATTTTGTAGGTTGTTGGACAGCCAAGGAGAAGCTTTGTCCAGTTTGGACAAGTCGAGATCCCCTCAACCTCTTTAAAACACCATAAAATCCCTCAAAAAACACCTTCTTTTATTTAATAAATTTTGCAAGATTTCTAAAGATAGGAAGTATTTCCTTTTGTATTTGTTTAGATTGATTTGGGTTAGTTTATAATCCTCTTTGTTTGCTGATTTTGAATAGGTCACTCAGAAGAAAGGAGAAGTTCTAGTTTATTTGGACAAATTCAAAAGCTTTTTCAAGCCTCAAAATCCAGCTTTCAACCCCTTCTCTTCCAAGAAACCTTGTATCACTTGATGATCTTTTTTCTCAAGATCACAAGTCATCTAATAAAAAGTAGAGCATTTGCTTTAGGCTTTAGGTTCTTTCATTGATCCATTCCATAAGGAAATTTCAAATCTCTTACAAAGAAGAGATCATTGTAATAGGAAGCAATAAAAGCAGGCCTCATAATGCCCAGTTTTGGCTTCCCCTTTAGGGGATTGGTGGTGTGGTGGTGTGTTCAATTTTGGTTTCTTGCATTTCCTTGTTTCAACATAAGTTAAAGGAATCAATCATTCAACCTAACTACAACATATAGATTAGCTTTATTTCGGCAAAGAAATTTCAATTTTTAGTCTAGTTTGCTTTTCAGTTTTTCAATTTCAAAGTTGGCAAATAAACCATTTCCTCAACTCCTCACAAGAGGCCTGGTCAGTGTGGAATAGTAATTAGCATAACATTTCAATTTCTGCAATTTTATTTCTTGTTTAAAATAAACATTTCCCCTTAGCTCTCAGTGCGGTTCCTGACCCTTCTAGTTGCGAGCTAGTCTCAATCTCCAGGGAGTAAGTTCATACACGCTAAGTTGGTCAGTGGTGATAGATTAATTAGGGAAATCTCTAAAGTACCTAGCTTAATGTGTGGGAAAACACCTTAAAGTGACCTGCGAAGTAAGGCGGGCCCTCTCGGGACTTGGCTTCCCACCCGTTTTGGACACCCAGCGCTTTGAGTGAGTTTACTGATGAGACTATTGGGTTTTGGTAAACTCTCGCAAGTTTCCAAACAAAGAGCTAACTTCCAAGGAGGCCAAACACTCTCATTTAACTCAACATCAATTTATCATAATAAAAGACACGAACTATATTGCCCACTATTACCTTTAAAGCATTGGTCTCATATTTACACTCAACAAAGCCATATGCTTCACTTCACGTTTCGGTTATTTATTTGAAATAATTTAATTTTACTTGCATCTAACAACTGTGTCTAAGTATCCTTTTATGCAAGTACATGCTTGATATATACATATTGTGGATGAATAGATGATTTGTGTATTTTCAATTTATTATTGATTGTTGAAAGAATAATAAAACTCCTAGATTTATTTATTGTACTTAGTTTAGTTCAAGCCCTAGTATATTTGTTAGGGACTACCCCGCTTGGCTTCGCTAGGAGTTAGCCTAGACGGAGGAGTTGAGGATTAGGTGACAGCACCTTAACTCTCACTTTCCCCCAAGGACACACTGAGTGGATTGAAGATTTATTCCACGTCTCTCAGGTGTGTATAAGGCGACAATAGTAACCAATAAGATCACCTGCCCGAGACAAAACAACAATAAAACTGCATGTGCAAGCTTGCGTGTTGGTTAGTACTTCATATAATAAATGAATTTTCTGATAATAAGCAATTGAGAAATAAAGATTGACGAAGTCAATGTTTGTACAATATCAACGGCTATAATATCACTTCTCAATAAATGACAAAGAAACTTGGCATTCAATGTAACAAATTAACACTTCGCAAATAATGCCTTAACCAACCATTCAATTGCTTTGAAAGTAAAACGATAGCTGCACAAATGTGTTTATAGCAAAAGATGACAACAACAAATAGGGTTAGAAGATTAGTCTTAGGCTAGGGTTAGTAAAGTTAGGGTTTGTTCAAAGTATTAGAAGTTGTTTTGAGATCACACTAGGCCTTAGATCTGTGCGTTCCTAGGGTATATGGAGTCAAAAGGAGGACGCAAAAGCTAAAGGATCAAATGATAATAGTAAAGACTAAGGACAAGAGACTTAAACCTTGAGGTGTTGGTATGGTAAGGCCTCAAGGATGAAACCCTAGGGGAGAGAGGCTCACTTTGGTGTAGGGGAACTAGGCCTCAGTGCTCTCTCCTCTTTCCTTAGCTCAATGGCAAAAATGACTAGCTCAAAAGATTGCATAAAACTAAGACAAGAAGGTTTGCAAGTAACGTGTTGCTATGGAAAGGCTTTACTAGGCAAACCCTAGGGAAAAATCGGCTCACCAAGGTGTATGGGAACTAGGCCTTGATGATTTTTCTCCTTCTTAGCTCAAGAAAAGCGGATAGCAATGAAAAAGGAAGAATAGAGTGTTGCTAAGGCAAGGCTCTATATTACTTCAACAAATAAAATGGCTTAAAACCTTGGTAGGGACACGAGACAAGGACCTTCAATGTGTGCTTGTCACCTTGGGTTTAAATCAACAAATTATAACCATAAATGCAAGAAAATCATACTACAACCATTCAATCAAGAAGTTTTGAAGAAATTCACTTACATTTAACCAATAAATCATATAGCAAACCCTAGTTGTAACACCTTCCACCAAGATAAATGCCAAAAATGCAAATACAAGTCCAAAAATGTCTTCCTTCAACAAGTGCGCCTCACAACTTCAGCCAACAACTCCAAGAGCAGTGCAAATTTCAGACCTCCTAATGAGTGAGTGAAAGATGATGAAAAAATGAAGGTGAAAACCCTCAATTTATACCATACAATGACCTAATTTTACTTTTTAGGTCATGAAAAGGCTTACAAGGCCAAAATACTAAAATCATATTGTTTTACATTAAATGTTCAAATTAAAATGCTAATCAAGCAATAGAAGGACGTCATCCCCTTTCTAGGGTGAAGTTAGCCCCTTTGAGGGCAAATGCAGCCTCCTGAAGAAAAACGTTAGCCCTCCTTGGGCTACTCCAAGCTGCCACACATGCCAAACTACCATGTCCATCTACCAGAACGCTCATGAAGAAAGGATGATGTCATGAACCTCCTGGGTGACGTCCTAGGCCTTCAAAGGCCAACATTCCAATGAAAAAGGGACAATCCCTCTAGGTCAAGCTCTTTCAGGGTGCCTCTGCAAGAAGGTCCTTCTTCTCTCTGGTGCAAACCCCTTTGTCTTGTTTGTTCGCCCTATTGGGGTCTCAACATCCATCTGGTGGGCTCTTCAACCCCATGGAGGTCCGAACTGATCATCTCCCCATGTGTACCTGTCCATTGGTACCTATCTGTCGGGCATGATCCTGCACATCAACAACTACGCCCTCCATGGGCTCATAAGTCACAGGGATCATAGCAATGCTAATCACATCTCATCATCAATATTATTAAACATGTGCATAAAACCCCTATTACCCCAGTTAAAATCTCAAAGACATTATACAAGCCTACAATACAAGTTTGGGGAAAGTGACAGGGTGTCCTATATGGCTAGTGTCCACTGGAAAAGGAAAGTTCCTAGAAAAGACTTTATCTAAGCCATGTAAGTGGGTGATGTGGATAAGGGATGTCCTGACAATGGGTGCAGTGAAAGCAGGGGAATGAAAAGATTTACCTGTGGGTGCCTTTGTAGAAGGCGAGCTGCACATATCCTGGATGCAATTGTTTCCAAGCCCATTCATGCCTTTTATTTTTTATTCTTATTCCTTTTTCTTCGAGAAGTTAATCAGGGGACACTGCCCTAGCATGGTGACCAGTCGTGACAGTGTTACCCACAAGTACTTTCATAGAAATGAGAAGGTTGGCTCGTGATGAGACCCCCTTTCCCTTGGCCATGCAACCAAGAGTCGGTACCCTGGCGTGGTAACCAGCTGCTAGTAGTGTCATACTGCTAGGTACCCATGGACCTAATAGGTTGGCTCGTGATGAGACCCCCTATCCTCTGACTAAGTCTTGTTTTATTATTTTTATGGGTCCCCCTTGTTTCTTTCTGAGAATACTTTTACTATTTTCTCAGGGATCCATGGGCGAAGCATCTCGAGGTTTTATTTTTAAGCTTTTATCTTTTGCCAGCTTACTTTTACCTTCTGGGCCTTTATCCTCTTCCTCCCAAAAGGCAAGGTGCAACCCTCAAATGATTGGCCAACCCAATGCCTGGACAAATGAAATGGGGTAGATGAGTGGGAAGCGAGATGGAAAAGTGGTAATATGAAAGGAGTGGATGATAGATTTTTCAGAAACCCCCCCAGTGGCAAACCAAAACCTACGGGCACAGGCTTGCTAGGGCATCATGTCATCCCCCCTAGACATTGTCAAGTGGACAAGTATAAGATCCAAGCATTCGTTAGAAATAAAAGGAATTAAATGCACATATTCAAAGGTTTTGAGGATTAGAATGACACATACCATGATACCCGAACTCATTACCTCATGGAGCAAGAACCATCTCTGACACAAGACCAAGCCGATGGTGATGGATGTTGTTGCTGCTGGCAAAGTAGAGGCGCTGACAGGGAGAAGATGGGCCCTCCAGGGCCATGCCTAAATCTATCTGGCTCTCTGCACTCCATGTCTAGGACCTGTGGGCCTCGAGACATAATCTCCTAACTATCCCTAAAAGTGGGGATAACAAGACTCAACAACGAATTAAATGAATTTCATTTTATAAATAAAGTGAATTACAAAATATGTTTGACTTGGACGACTTCACGCACGTTTGACACAAAAATTGGGCAAATATTATTGCCTGAGCTACAAACATCAACACTCCCTCTTAGCGAGGAAGGAATTTTTTACCAATCCAAGTTTGTCCATGAATGCTTCAAACTTCCCTTTTGCTAAGGGCTTGGTCAGAATATTTGCAACCTGTTGATATGTGTGTAAACACTGGAGCTTCATTGTTCCTTTATGAATCTTGTCTCGAAGGAAGTGATACATGATCTCTATAAGCTTGGACCTACCATGAAATACTAGATTTTCAGAGAGTTTGTTACAACTCTGATTATCACATTAAATCACTGTGGGGTCCAACTCCTGATCAAATAAACCTGCAAGTAACTTGCAAAGCCAAATGGCCTCACAACTCGTTGTAGTAGCCGCCATATACTTTGCCTCTGTTGAGCTAAGTGCCACAAAAGTCTGCTTCTTGCTGAACCAAGATATCATCACTGATCCCAAATTAAAACACCTTGACATGCTTTTCCTGTATAATGCACTTCCTTCCTAATCTGAGTTTGTGCACCCCTGCAACTTCACCTCACAATATCCAAGTTATCTCAACCCATACTCCATTGTGCCTGTCAAGTACCTAAGCAAGTGTTTAGCTACTACCCAATGCTCTTGCCTCAACTCCACCATGAACTAGCTCAATGTGTTCACTGCAAAAGATATATCTATCCAAGAGACCTGCTCAGACAAGGAGATATATTGTAGGAGAATATCCAAGAACGAGAGGAACTAGAGGTGATGAAATAGGTCAATCATGGAATGGACCCATCTCTCCGACCATCCGAGGTCAAGTGAAGAAAACTAAGTAAATTATGATGTTCAGAGGAGGAACTGGTGGGATGCTTGAATCGTCAACAATCCTGTTGATTGGAAGAGGTAGTAACCTGAAGAGGCTTGGGGGATCTCATCCATCTCCTTGGAAGGGATCTCATCTGGTCATCTCGCTGAAATCACATGGGACAGAGGAAGGTCCCACGGGTCTGTACTAATCTATAGTCTGGAGTTGTGCTAGTGTCAGTTTGTCTCTTAGTGCCCCTAGGCAGAAGGTAGCACTGTGAAGAAGGAGGTGATCCGTCGAATAGAGTCTAGTCTCGCAGAAGGATGAAGAGTATGGGCTCGGAACCTAAGGGCCTCCTGTATGTATAATGATAAACACCATTAATCAAGATAGTTGAAGAAGCTAGGGAGGGTCTGAGCCCACCTGAATAAGCAATGAAACTGTCCACTGATATCATAGTAGATGGGGCAAGGAAAGATGAAGTGTTCCTATGTCTCTACCTCTTATAGTTGGCATAGCTAAAAAATATTGTTTGGTCGATCGATTTGGTGATCTATCTCAACTCGAAATCTATGGGAACCCACTTTGAACTTGCCTAGCGGAATCCACAGAGCATATGCCCAGTGGCAGAGTGTATAATGTGTTCGAATGATGAACTCATCCCTAATCCCCAAGAAGTGTTTTGCGTAAAAGGCTATATCTTTGGGCATAACCCACCAAGAGGGTTAACCCAAGTGATCCATACAAACTTCCTATAAATCTCATCCCTGATGATCTTGTTCAACGCCTGTCTCATTGATAGGATATGTCAAGGTGTGTCCAAGGAATATCTAAATAGAGGAATATGATCTATTTGAAATCCCTGTGAACCAACATCGAGCCCGACACGATCAGAAGTAGGACAAGTACGAGTACTGGTCTTGCCCCTTCATTGAGTCTGCAAAGATCCAGATACGATGTAGAAGAGAGACCAGTCTAAACACTGTCTCAAGTCGAAAGGGGCGAGCCCCAAACTCTGCTAAGAAGATTTGTTGAGTGTTGATGATAACATTTGCGTGAGACATCCTCCAGGACACAGACTAAGTGAGTCAGCCTATGAGAGAGCCCATGAGATGGGTGTGTCGTTCCTCTCTGAGATAGAGATGGAACGTTATGTTCCCCTGTGTAGGGAAGATGCCCATGAGATGGGTGTGTTGTTCTCTCTGAGACGAAGTGGAACATTATGTGCCCCTCAGTACGGAAGATTCCCATGAGATGGGTGTGTCATTTGAGATGAAACGATGTGTACCCCTGTGAGGGGTGAAGGAACCCATGTGATGGGTTTACTTTTGTCCTCTATGTAGAGAGGTTAGACGATGTATTACTCCAGATGATTCTCATGTGAGACTTGATGAGATAGAGATCTGTTGAGTAGGACGTCCCTGTGGATGAGCACAGGTGGACATGATCCCAGTGGCTGAGCACTAGTGAGTGTGTGTCCAGATGATTCTCATGTCAGACTCAGTGAGATAGAGATCTACTGATTTGGACGCCCATGTGGCTGAGCATAGGTGGTCGTTCCCCTAGTGGTTGAGCACTGGTGGGTGTGTGAGATCCCTTGCTATATTGTCTAAGAGTTAGATTTACTTGTAACCCTAATTGTGATGTAAAAGGTACAGGCTGGCCCCACCATAAGGTGAAAGATAATTAATATTGTAATTATTAATTATATTTTGAGTTATTAAGGTCGGCCCTATTGTGCCAATAGACACCACTTTTGATGTGACCAGTCTAATATAAATAAAGTTGATTTCCCCATTGAGGAAACACAACACACATGTGATTTTGGAAATTTAAGCAAGTACAAGTTCTAGGGCTGAAGTGTGCACCTCTCTTGGATGCTAGCCTTCTTGGTTTTTGAGAGCACCCTTTTGTGTGCTAGGTCTATGGTGTGGGAGGTCTTTCTCTTAAGAATATAGTAAAAGATTGTTGGGTTTTCTTCCCTTGTTGAGAAGAGTTTCCCGGGATATTTCTTGTGTTCTTGTGCACAATATTTCTTCTTTTGATCTTGGTTATTGCAACAAATTGTAAATGGTGTAGCTGCATTTGTCTATGGTTCAAGTAAATGCTAAATTGAAATAAACTTTATGCTTGAGCCTAGCCTAGTGAAAATTCAACATTGAGGAATTGTCTTCTTGCTTCTAATGATGTGCCAAAGGAGAAGGGTTTGGACTCTCTCAACTAAAGCCCAATCAAACTCCAGTAACGAAGGCCCTAAAATCTCGGAGCCATAGAGAATTGTGGGTCGGATAAGAGACCATGAGGGACATCTTAAATGAGATCTCATGAAAGTGGTGACGGAAATACTATCTCTAGAGAAGGGATAAATATCCATAGCCCATGGTGATCCAGGGATGGAGGCTCAGTCTCGATATAAAACTAGGGTCCAAAGAATTGTACTCCCAAGTATGTGTATGTTCTCGTGATCTCAATCTCCTTCCGTCTAAAGTAGAAATGAAGGTCAAGATCATAACCTTGGTTTTTCCCAAGTTGACAGTCAATTATCAAAGGTCACGAAATAAAGATAAGGCATCTAATTGTTTCTACAATCCCTCTGGAGACGAGTCTAGGAGGACCACATCATCAGCGAAAAGAAAGATGAATATTAAAACCTGGTGGAGGAGACACTTGTCGCTATCTTCGATATGCTCGTGAAGAAAGCCCTCTAACTGATCTATATAAATCCCGAACAATGTGGGGAACAAGGGACAACCTTGTTTAACCCTGATGGTACTCCTGAGGAAATCTGATATCCCGTGAACTATGTGGAGATGACCAAGAACCGACTCATATAGTCACATGATGGCAATTAGTAGGGTCGGGGAGATGCCAATGTCTCTCAACCTCTGGAACAATGCTTCTCTCGGGATAAAGTCGAAAGCCTTTCGAAAATCTACAAAGCAACAACAAACTTTCGAAGACTGACGTTGTGCCTCCTCAATGGTCTGATGAGCGGGTCTGAATCCTATATGTCCCCTAACTCTAAGGTGTCTATGCTCAAGTTCACTATAGAGCTTCATATGGATAACCATAGCATAGAGCTTCAAAAATGTATGGCCCACCATGATCATATTGTAATTGTTGGGATTTGAGCTAGGGCCCTATTGTTGATATTATGGTAGTTGCGGGAGGTATTAACCTCCATGTGTAACCTTTGGCTAGAATAGAATATTCCAGAAGCAAGAGAAACCCTAAATACATGTTTAAGAACCCTATAAGACAAGTCGGTTCAATAGAATAAATAATATAAATGTATTATCTTCCAGAAAGATAAGTCGGCCCAAACATGTGACAAGAACCACTATAAATAGGAGGTGCACTAGCTCATTTGTACACACACTTCACTCACTCTCTCAAAAAGGTATAGCGCAAGTTTGGAGTTGCAGTTGCAAGAAAGGAAGGTGTATCTTCTAGGGTGATTCTTGGTCTCTCTCTAGCACTATCTAGCCTAAGATATGTGCCCTATCTTTTGTATCTCTCGGTGGTATTCTTGGTGATATTCTTGGTGGTATTCTTAGTGGTATTCTTGGGAAGAAGTGCAATTGAAACTGTTGCAATTGAGTATTGTTCTTGTTCTGTGGTTGTGGAGACTCTCTCTTGTGCGCTACCCTTGGAGAAGGTGCGCTATCCTTGTCTTGTGTTGTTGCTGCAGTTGGATGGTGTTTTCTGGTTCCATTTCATGCTATTGCTACAATTAGGGTTTAACTGTTGGTTCTAGTGTGGCTTTTCATAATCATTCTATCTAGCAAAGGTTAAGGTGCTCAGGGGTGGTTGCATGCCTATGGTTGGGTGACAATAGTGATATTGTCTATGGTTAAAATGAGCACATCTAATATCTGATAATGGAGGAGAATACACCTCCAGGGAGCTCGTTGCCTTTTGTAAAGCATCGGGATTAGGAGGGAGTTGATTGTCCCACATAATTCTCAACAGAATGGTGTGGTAGAAAGAAAGAACCCATCCATTGAAGAATCTATTGAGGAAATGATGAATGACTGGAATCTATCCATGTTTCTATGGGGAGAAGCAACTATGACAGTCATATATATTCAAAATAGAAGTCCTCATTGTATATTGAAGAATATGACTCCAGAAGAAGCCTTCTTCGGAAAGAATCCAATTGTAGAACACTCAAGGATCTTTGGTTGTCCTGTCTATATCCATATTCCCAAGGACAAAAGGAAGAAGTTGGGACCTTCAGGAAAGAAGGACATATTTTTTGGATATAGTGAAACATCAAAAGCTTACAGAATCTATGTTCTAGGTCAACAGAGAGAGAGAGAGAGAGAGAGAGAGAGAGAGAGAGAGAGAGAGTGAGTGAGAGAGAGA
>JASDQU010100094.1:280028-291511 GCA_032191745.1 Picea mariana
AGAGAGAGTGGGTGTGTGTGTGTGTGTGTGTGAGAGAGAGAGAGAGAGAGTGAGTGAGTGAGAGAGAGAGTGTGTGTGTGTGAGAGAGAGAGTGAGAGAGAGTCAACCCAACGACTTGAACCCAAGACCTATCCTCCTGCAACGGCTTCACCAAAGAGCGCTAACCGTTCGAGCTACCGTGGTTGTTGACAACCATATGGCAATACTATGTTTTAAAGTGGATATGGCGTAGTTTTGGGGGATAAGCGCCCGGTCGGTGGGGCTAGTCGTTGACCAAGGAATTGGACTAGGTGTTAAACATAACAGGCGTGGGCACGTTTGGGGGTTGACATTGGCCACATAGTCGTTCACATGACCAGGATTCAGAGGACAAGGGTGCGTGCTTCTAACACTCGGCCACATGGGACATATATAGGACCTAGAGCCTATATAAAAGGGGCACGCTACAATATTTTTTTGGAAAGTGGGTTTGAAACTATATAAACTGATTTTTAATTAATTTATGCCCTGTTTTAATGGATTTTGCCCATTTTTGGAGGATCTGGAGCCCAAATTGAGGCCAAATTTTGGGAGGAAGTTGGGATGTGACCCCCAACTCAAATTCTATTTAAACCTAGCCTTTTTTCCATGGAAACAAGTTCAGAATGGGAGAATGATGAAGAATTTGTGAAGTCCAATCCATTTTTATGCACAGAAACCAAGAGAGTAGTTGAGCTTTGGAGGCCATTTCTAGGAGTTTTGATCCACCATTTTCAGTGTCGTCTATCGCATTGAGTTCCTGAGACAGAGTAGAACATTGTTTTGTCAATCAAAGAACAAATTGATGTAATTTTGATCAATATTTTGAGCATTGAATATTAATAAAGAAGCCTCCCCCACTGAGACAAAGGCTTGGAGATGTAGGTAAAGTTTATGAACTTCGTTATCAACTTCTGGTGTCTTAAATCTACTTATGGTTTGTTATTTTTACTTCTTATGTGTTGCAAATTCTATTCTTAAGCTTCTTCTCTTTCTTATTAAGTTTTAACTGGTAAAATTATCCATGCAACATACTTAACCAAGTCATTTAAAATATCATTTTATGAAGTCTCACGAATAATCATAGCTAACGAGGACAAATGTCATATTGATTGCCTCCTTAATATCTTCAAAATATCTTATAATGTTATCATCCCATATAAACAAAGCATCTTTCTTTAATAAAGCATTCATTGGCTTGACCCTTTTGACAAAGTTTGGAATAAATCTTCTTATAAATTTCTTACCAAAGAATGATTGCAAGGAATTGTTACTAGTTGGTAGAGGGATTTTCTTAATGAATTCAATTCTTTATGAGTCAACTAAGATATATTTTTCAAAAACCACGTGGCCTAACAAATTTCTTTCATCAATACCAAAGATCGTTTTTTGGGGATTTAGGGAAATACCATACTTCCTACATTGCTCAAATACCTTCCTAAGGTATGAAACATGTGCATTTATTTCCCTGGAGACAACTGTTGAATCATCTTGATATATCTCTATGATTTTCCCTATCAAATCCCTAAAGGCAAAATCCATTTCTATTTGAAAAGTGGACCCAACATTCATGAGACCAAAAGGCATCCTTAAATACATAAAGGTTCCCTAAGGGGCGGTAAAGGCAGTCTTAAGTTGATCCTCCTCCCTTACTAAGACTTGGTTATACCCAAAAAAACCATCCAACATTGACATCATCCTAGCACCAATGACTCTTTGTAACAAGTGTCCCATGTTTAGGAGAGGGTAATTGTCTTTGAGAAATAGTTGGTTAAGGTTTCTCAAGTCTACACATAGTCGAATGTCTCCACTTTTCTTTTAGACAACAATCAATTTGGAGATCCAAGATGAATATCTAATGGGGGATATGATCCTTGCTTCAACCATTTTATGGAGTTCTTTTTGAATTTAGGGAGATAACTTGGGGTTAATATGCCTTAGATTTTGTCTAAAAGGTTTGGCCTCTCCTTTGAGAGGAATGGAATGTTGGATAATATCACCTTATAGGCCTTTAGATCATTATATGTCTAAGAAAAAATATATGTATACTCTCGGATAAGGCTTATTATGCTTTCCCTTTCAGCAGGGATAGTTCCCTTCCATATCTTTATCATTCTTGAGTCATTTTTCAAGCCGAGATTGAACTCAAAGACCTCATTAGATTGGCCAATGATAGGGTTCCCTTTGTACATATCATGTCTATCAAACATCATTTCCAAATGATCAACCCCTTTTGGAATATTGTCATTAGGCAAGTCTTTGATTCTTAAGTTCATGGATTCGGCTAGGAAATTAACTTGAGTGTCTAAGAATTCCTTGTTGTTTTCCAAGAAGCAGAGGATTTGGACATCATATTTGAAAACTTTCCAATGTTTGAGGTTATCAGGGATAGATGGCCGAAAGACAACTTCCATTTTGCATATGTTGTGAAGCGTTTCTTCACAAGGTTGTAAAGTAGTTGTAGAGATGGCTAAAGCATCAACAATATAGTTCTTTTCTCTTCAGACAACTTTAATTGAAAAGGCATCAAAGAGTTCTATGGTGTCCCAAACCGAGTTCCTATATTTCCTCAACCTTTCATTTTTAGCAACAAATTTCTTTTTTACCTGGGAAACAACTAGGTCAGAGTCCCCTATGACTCTTAGGCACTTAATCTTCCTATCAAGGGCTATATTGAGTCCTATTATTAGGCATCATATTCAACAATGTTGTTTGTACAATCAAAATCAAGCCTACAAGAGAAAAGGGTAGTCTCGTGTGAAGGGGATATAAGGACAATTCCAATACTAGATCCTGAGCTAGAGCGAGCACCATAAAATTCCAAAGTCCAAATATCACTAACAATTTGAAACTCTTATAATTGAGCCATAGGGTTAATGGCATAAAAACTACCCATTGTTTCATCCAAATACATTATTTCATCCATAGAACTTTGGGGAGCCTTGACTTGGGATCTTACAATAGGTTCTCTATAGATGGTGACAAAGCCTCCTTCGGGGTGAGGGATAGTGGGATAGGATAGATCCATTTGGAGACTACCCCCTAAGGTCATGGCCAATTCTATAGAAAATATCATTCCCTGGGCATTAGGCACATCAATTACTACAACATTCATAAGAAGGGATATACATGTGTAAGAAACCAAGCTAACATTAAGGTCATTCATGAGACCACAAACATGGATATCCTTTGAGTCAATACCACACACATTTCTATAAGGATATGTAATCTTTAAGCTAAGTCGATTCATAACTTTCAAAGACATAACGTTAGTAGAAGCACCTGGATCAAGCATGCAGTTGTGTAGGAGGAGTTCGTTCACCATCAATGTTACAATGAAGAAAGGTGTGTGCCTTCCATTCTTGCCATCAATATTTGCAGTATGGAGAATTACAAGGGGATCAATTTTTTCTTGAAGATCAAAATATTCCTCAACTCTTGACCCTTGTGAGGGTATAAGGACTTCAGTTTTATCTTGAAGTTTTGGGTATTCTTTATCCCCCGGTTCTTGTGAAGGCGTAAGGTCATTTGGTTTGGTAGTGTTCAATTTGAAATCATTATCCTCTTCAGGGGTGATTGGTACAATGAGGCTAACGTTTCTTTTGGAAGGTTCATCCCTCTCGTTGGATTCTTTATTCATGGTATTTAGAAGTTCCAACTTGTCTAGTGGCCTTGGCCCTCTCAATCTCTCATCATTCTTTATAAATAACAAAGGTTTCTTATGAGTAAGTATTTTCCTAATTGATGTTGTTGTGATCTTGTTTGTAAAGGTTGCACTCCTTATCAAGAACATTTTTTTTAGATATAAGGACTTCTTGAGCTTGTTTAATTTGTCTGAATTTTTGTTCTTCCATGGTTGGGTTATTTTTTTTCTCATAATGATTGTCCAATTTGAAAGAGACTATCTTGGCTTCTATTTAGGATGCAAACTCTCATGCCTCAAGAAGGCATTTCGGAGACTTTTCTCTTATCGTGACAACAAATTGTCCTGGGAAGGCATGGCCATATCACATTTGGATTGCTTCAACTTTGGGCCTAGAATTATCATGAAATTCATCTATCAAAGCGTCAAATCTTGCATTGAATTTTTCAATAGGATATTGCTCCTATTTTGTGATGCGACAAAATTGAGACCAAAGCAATCCACCATATTTCTCAATTTCTCATTTCTTTAAGAAAACATCTTCAAGAGTTTGCCATGTCTTTATGTTTTTACTAGGAAGGTCATCATACCATAACTTAGCATCCTTTATCAATGAAGAGGAGAAGAGTCTCATAACTACATCTTGATGTTCATATTACGCATTGTGTAGGCTCAAAGTGTCATAAAAAGATATTGATTTTTTTGGCTAAAACATCATTGTTACCGGAGAACCTAGGAAGCCAATTATCACCATTCTCAAGAAGGTCATGGGGAAAACCTTGGATTCCAGTCATGTATAGTGGTTGAAAGACATTGGAGACCCATGTTTGCAGATCCATTTGAGATATGGGCAGATTATCAGGATATTTCTTTCTACGGGTTCTCACAAGGGGTGTTGCTAGATGATCTCTTCAAGAATCATTGAGGTTAAACAAAGGGATTCTACCCTTAGTGGGGTCGCCAGGTAAGCTTGTGGAATAAGGATTTAGGTAAGTTTACCAAAGGAATGTTGTAGGAAGAATGACTCGATTCTCTCCGACAACGGTGCCAAAAATGTTATCACATGATTTGTAGTTGTGCAAAGCCTTCCACAAGACACCAAACTTGTGTAACAATTGGAAATATTTGTCACTATCACCTAGACAAGTATTTCACTCATTTTAGTGATGGATGAAGATCCAACATAAGGGAGGCTTCCCTTGTGACCTCAAGGTATCCTATAGCAAGTTGAAGACACGTCTACTCCCCCCTATCTTGGTCACATGAAATGATAGGTAGGGTCTAAGGGCAAGGTTGAAATGAGACAAGACAATTGATTGATTGAAGATATCATAGAGATTTCAACAATGATCAAGATTATAAATGCAAGCAATGATCCCATAACTAGATATCAATGAGAAGAGGGTTGCTACAATAATTTTCTGCAATATCTAACAATTTATACCAACAATGAACATTTGTAACAACAACAAGAAAACAGTCCTCAAAATTGCTAATAAATTCTCAAAACATAACACTTAGCAAGTGGAGTTATATTCAAGCATCCAAGAATGAGTTTAGCCTTCTTAAACCATAGTATTAAGTGAGTTATCATCCATTTATATCATCCCTAATGGTTGTAGAAAGAATTCACAACAACAACAATAAAATCATCAAGTTTTCCAAGCGTTGGATTAGATTAAGGGTAAGAGAGTAGTTGGGTATCCAACCACTAGGTTGCTTTTAAAAGAGAGATCAAAAAATTGTGTTGTATACCACCTTGTGAGCTTAATACTAGTGTTGTTTTATCTCTTTGGGAAAATGGAGTCATGCACAACTTGAATATCAAGTTAGAAGACAAGGAAAAGGTGAGGGAACAAAACCCTAGGACTATACCCTCATAGGCCTAGGACGTCTCCTTCTTTCCAACTTGCCTAGCTTAGATAAACAAGACAACTAGGTTTTAAACCCTAGGGGGATAACCACTCCTAGCCCCTAGAAGTAAACCCTAGCTAAGGAAAACCTTAAGGGGATAGTCACTCCTAACCCTTAAGGCAAACCTTGAATGCTTTAACAAGTCAATATAGATAAAATAGAAGAGGGTGATAACCAATCTTAATCCCTCATAGGGTTTCTAGTAGACAAGAACCTAACAGACAAGGTAATATGCAACAATTACCGATCTAATAAAACATCCACCATAGCATACCATGAACACAATATTAAACTTGAAAGAAATCACTTGCTAAGACAAGTCATTGCATATGAAGAAACCCTATTTTGATTCATCCACACACCATCCTTCAAATTTTGCGCACAAGAGATCCATAGAAAAATGGAGAGAGATATAACAAACTTTTCTAGAGAAGAAATCTCACAAATGTGTGAGTTGTGATGATGAGTTTACAAAATGAAGAGCTAGCCTTTATATATGAGGCTAACCAAGTGCTTTGTCCACAATAATCCCTAAAACAACAATGAATCCATGATACAAGTGGGACTGACCCCTCAAGTAGCCTCTAACAATAATAAATCATGTTAAAACATCATAATAAGCTCTACAAAGCCACATGTGTAGATGACATCATGCTCCAAGAAGGTGTAAGAGGATTCTAAAGGCCACATCGAGGTGCCAAGTATGGTGGAAAATGACCTCTCCTCGTCAAAGGTCATGTCTCATCATCAAAACCACAACTCATCAAAGTGGTACCCCAATGGCAAGCAAGCGCCAATCCATGACATCATCATCCATATGCTCAACGTCCAAGGTGAAAAGGCAAGTGTCTAGGTTGGAATGAAGGTTCATCTCATCTCTACATGGTATCGAATCACGTGCTAGTGCAACATCCTCCATCCAATGCCTAATAACCTCTGGGTACAATGCCCCAAGGTGTGGGCCTCTTTCCCATCTGTGTGTTGGCATGAATATATATGCAAAGTAAAATCTCTTTTGTCCATCATTCAAGGGATAAGATGTGTGAGAGCCTATATCATAGGGTCCCAAATCATAAAGCAACTCAACCCTCTACATCACACATGCTATGTCCTAGATGAAGTGCACAATGTCCTAGGTGAAATCACAGAGACATCCTCCAAAGACCTATGTCAAGTGCACCCAAGTCAGTCAAAACCATGGAATCAAGTAAAACCAACAATCACAAGGGGAAAAACTCCTTAGAATCCATTAAAGTAAGTCATCTATTAACACAAAATCCAAATGAACAACTCTCATTGTGTATCCCCTTCACATTTCACACAAGAAGAAGACTTTATGCAATTTGGCAAGTTTAGGTATGGGAGGACCATCAAAAGAACCTATTAGGTATGCCAATACCTAAGTAGAGATACATTTCCTGGAAGAACCCATTAGAGAAATGTAATGAATGTGAGGTGATCATGGGGTTTACTTCTGGGCATGGGGTCATTAACATGCAAGATAATGTATGGGCTCACCTCCATGAGTCCCTTTGTAGAGGGTGTGCCTGGTCATTTAGTTACCCTCTCCTCAACGCTTTTTTCATTCCAAACCCATTATTTTACTTTTTCTTTATTTGATTTGATTTGCAAGTCCCCTTAAAATGGTTTCAAGCATAACACTTCCTTTGTTTTTTATTCAGGATATATTCAAGTCATGTTTGATTGATGAATGTGTTTATTCGTATTAGGACTAGGGGCGATCACCATTAATGAGGGGGTAGAGATAATTTATGGACTATGGATTTTAAATGTCCTTGTTATCCCAATTCTTTCTTTATTGTTGTCTAGTTGCAATCTACCTCTGGGCCTTTAGCCCCTTCTTCTCATAAGAGAACGAGGTACATGCATTTTTGGTGTACATGCAACCACATTACCCAAAAGGTGGGAGAATGGAGAGATCAAGGATGGAAAATAGGTAAGTATGACCGAGAATGGTATGCTACCCCTTTGAAGGAACTGCCAGTAGTACCCCTTTTCCCAGGAGTGACAACACGAGACTAAGATGCCTAGGATGGAAACTAAGGTGAAACAAGGCAAAAAACATAATTTCTAAGATCATGATTCCTTATCCAACTTCAACCTATGATCATTATTCAAATTCCCAATGTATTAAATATGATACTTTACATGAAACATGGACTAATGTACCTCATAATGTGTCGGATCACCATTTCCCATTGAGCCTTGTTGATTGAGTGTGATGATCCATGTTGATAAAGAAGGGACATCCACTGGGGTTGTTGGGATTCTATGTGGACATGTTGATTATCATCATCGTTGGGATCATTGTCTCCATTATAGTCCATGCGACATGATCTCCTCTAGTTACCCCTAGGTAGGAGGGGTTAATAGGGAGATTTGATCCAAAACCACTTTTTTCTGTATGCCACCAAAGTTGTTGCCCCCTCAACCAACAAAAAACCAAGAATCAAAAGAGGTGGGTCATGCTATTGGATGTGCAATGTTCATGTCCATCCTTGAGTTGGGAATTATAGACAGGTTAAGATGCACCTTTTGGGCATAGGTGGCAAAGGGGTTAATGTATGTAAAAAAATAACCATGCTACAAAAATCCAAGATTTTGAGGATGCAAACGGTAGCTGATGCAAATGGCACCTTCTATAGCCAAAATTTCATGTGTCAAGCTTATTAGAATGTGGAAGAAATTGCAAGTTCCAAAAGGAAATCAAAAGGAAAGCATTCATCCATGGGCCTTATGCCTCCACTATCTCCTTTTGGGAGCATGATATCTTCATCCAAACATAAGGCTTCTCATACTTATGCAATATGACCAACTATTGCAAGATGATGGTAATATGAACTGTGACGATACAAATGATGCCATTGGGAAATTTATTTTTGCTAATGGAATTCATTTCCATGTTAGTTGCTTTGCTTATTATAAGGAGATGACTAAGGCAATTGCAGTAGTAGGACCCTCATATGTTCCCCAGGTAAACATAAGTATAGGATAGTGATCTTGGAATGCAAGTGTCCAATATTAATGTGTAAAAAGAGAGGATGAGATAGACATGGGTGAGGAAATGTTGTTCTATTGTTATGGATGGGTGGACAAACATTTCCAAATGTCCACTTATCAACATCATAGTTACATGTTGAGAGAGGCCTTTCTTTCTTAGATCCATTGATTGTTTTGAAAAGCACAAAGATGTAACTTTCTAATTTGAGCTTCTTCGAGATGCTATAGAGGAGGTTGGGCCTACCAATGTTGTATAGGTTGTGACAGATGTAGTAACCATGTGCATATTAGCTAGGTTGCTGATTTGGAGTAAATACATGCATATTTTTTGGACCCCTTATTGTCTGCATGCACTCAACAATGCACTAAAAGACATTGGCAAAATTGAGTGGGTATCTAGATTGGTGAAAACTGCAAGAGATGTGCATATGTTTATCTGCAACCAACACACATTCTTATCCATGTGAAAATATCACTCGAGGAAGGAATTTCTCAAGTTCATAGAGACTAGAGATGCTAGCTATTTTCTCTTATTGGAGAGGATGTTGGAGGTGCAATCAACAATGTAGGCCATGGTTGTGACTTTGGATTGGAATATGTGGATAAAATCCAAGATAGGTGAGGGGAATAAAATTAGGCTTCAAATATTGGATAATGCTTGGTGGACAGTTTGTGATTATTTGGTGTCACTCTTACGCCCTGTAGTTGAGGTCATTCTCTACAATGACACATATTCTCGTAGTCTTGGAACAATCTATGAGACTTTTGATAACATGTTGGATCACGTGAAGGTAGCCATTCAGGAGAAAGATCCGTCCTTATAGTTCTATACGAACTAGATTTGACCCATTATTCAATATAGGTAGGATCAAATGAACACACCTTTTCACATGGCAGCGTATGCACTAAACCCAAAATGGTATATGGCAAGACCTAGTAGAATTCTTCCTATTGAGGTCCAAAGATCAAGAAGGGATTTTGAGTCGCCATTACAATGATGTATAATGCAGAAGAGGGGAGAACACTTAGGAGATAGTGGATGATGTTTGCAAGTCTCAATGGTCCCTTCAACAAGCTTGATGCAAGGGAAGATCACAATGACTTAGGCTAGTATGACCCCATTGGTTGGTGGACTATGCATGAGGATGATTCTCTAGAGATCCAACATCTTGTTATTCACTTATTTCTTAGAGTGTTAGTGTTGGATTACTGCGTGGGGGGGTGAATCAGTAATAACGTAATTATAATCCTTTTTCTTCAAATGTTATATCAATGTAGAATTATTACCCAATAATGAGCAATAAGAAATAAACAATCACACGAATACACAGTACACCAGTGTGTTACGTGGAAACCCAAATCAGGAGAAAAACACAGAATGCTTTTTCTTATATGTCTTGAATAATTACATTCATTGGAAGCACCAACTTCCTTTGTTTTCTAGCTACAACTGGAAGGAGGCTCCAACCCCCTGGTTTCTTAGGCTACAACCTGAGGGAAGCTCCAACTCCCCAATTCTCTGGCTACAACCAGAAGGAGGCTACAACCTCATATGTTATCCAGTTACAATCGGAAGGTGGCTGCAACCACCTATCTTTGCCCCGTCCAACCGCCCTGAAGTAGAAGTAGAATGATGGAACCAATGTCAACCTGTCACTGTGAGATATACTGTTGTACAACTATATCAACTTGTACCACTTCCCTGTATCCAATCTGTACAACTGCCATGTAATCAAATTGTACCTGAACTAAACATGTATCTACAAAAATACAACAGATACGTGACCTGTAGTGATGCAGCTCATGTATGTACGCGCCCTATCTGTTATGCAGTCCACGTATGCCTTCTGAAACTAGGGTTTCCTTTCACTTGAAAACTTTTGACCCTTTGTAACTTCTTTCACATAGATCTGTAACCTGTCATTGTATCCAAAATGTAACTGTACCTAGAGCATGCATCCTCATACATAACCTCTACTCAAGGCAAGTATGTCTCTCTCTCTAGTCATGTGCCATATAGGTATATGTAATCATGAAAAAGTATAATATCCCTCACATGATCTTAGTCATCAACCCCTTTCTGGTATTCAATTTCTCAATACATCAATAAATACAAGATCTCAACCATGTACCATAAAAACTCTCAAACATATGCTAAGAAATACAAGATGTGCCTCAACAAGAATTATCAATGATAAATATACCAGCACTGTATTTCTGTAGATCTGACTTATACAGAAGATCCCATGTAGCCACTAGTCACTCTAGGGAGAATCCTCAAATCTCCATTGTCATTCCTCATGCATACATCAAAATCCAACTATTCATAGAAATAAGACATACCTTTTGAACCAATGGATAGATTTGATGTATCTGAGCACTCTAGACCTTCCTGGAGCTTGATCTCAGAATCTAGAACCTTTGCACCTTCATCTTCTCAAGTTTCATGGCTTTATCAACATGTACTCACCCTATACACAGTCAGCCCGCGTACATACTCACCCTATACACAACCAGCCCGCGTATACCTTCAATGTATACACACCCTATACACAGACAACGCGTGTATGCCTTAGAAAATAGGGTTTTCTATGAATCTGAGAATTTCGTCATCAACCCTTCCTGCTACCTCAGACATTCGCCACTTCAGATGTATCCACAAGTATTTACAAGAAGCTTTACACAAGAAAATAGATATACAATATGTACAAGTTGTTAGGACCATATATTGTACCCTTTTTGCCCATATTTTTGCCATGGTTACACTCCCCATCACCTACATTTAGACTTATATTATCTTTCCACTTGATCATTCCAAGGTACATAACGTCCTTTCTCATTACTACACGTTTAATTTGTTTTGCATGATATTTTACATTACTTTTGG
>JASDQU010100094.1:299399-311263 GCA_032191745.1 Picea mariana
AATAAATAATCACACACATACATAGTACACCAGTGTTTTACGTGGAAACCCAAATCGGGAGAAAACCACATAATGTTTTTTCTTATATGTCTTGAAGAATTACATTCATTGGAAGCACCAACTTCCTTTGTTTTCCAGGTGCAACTGGAAGGAGGCTCCAACCCCCTGGTTTCTCAGGCTACAACTTGAGGGAAGCTCCAACTCCCCAATTCTCTGGTTACAACTAGAAGGAGGCAACAACCCCATATGTTCTCCGGCTACAACCACCTATCCTTGCCCCGTCCAACCACCCTGAAGTAGAAGTAGAATGATGGAACCACTGTCAATCTGTCACTGTGAGATATACTGTTGTACAACTGTATCAACCTGTACCACTGCCTTGAATCCAATCTGTACAACTGCCTTGTAATCAAACCGTACTTGAACTGAACATGTACCTACAAAAATACAACACATACACGACCTGTAGTGATGTATCCCATGTATGTACGCGCCCTATCTGTTATGCAGTCCGTGTATGCCTTTTGAAAACAGGGTTTCCTTTCACTTGAAAACTTTTTTGCCCTCTGTAACTTCTTTCACATAGATCTGTAACCTGTCACTGTATCCAGATTGTAATTGTACCATGTGCATGCATCCTCATACATAACCTCTACTCAAGGCAAGTATGTCTCTCTCTCTAGTCATGTGCCATATAGGTATGTTTAATCATGAACAAGTATAATATCCCTCACATGATCTTAGTCATCAGCCCCTTTCTGATATTCAATTTCTCAATACATCAATAAATACAAGATCTCAACCATGTACCATAAAAACTCTTAGCCATATGCCAAAAAATACAAGATGTGCCTCAACAAGAAGTATCAATGATAAATATACCAACACTGTATTTATGTAGATCAGACTTATACAAAAGATCCCATGTAGCCACTAGTCACTCTAGGGAGAATCCTCAAATCTCCATTGCCATTCCTCATGCATACATCAAAATCCAACTATTCATAGAAATAAGACATACCTTTTGAACCAATGGATGGATCTGATGTATCTGAGCACTCTAGACCTTTCTGGAGCTTGATCTCAGAATCTAGAACCTCTGCACCTTCATCTTCTCAAGTTTCATGGCTTTATCAACATGTACTCACCCTATACACAGTTAGCTCGTGTACATACTCACCCTATACACAGCCAGCCCGCGTATACCTTCAATGTATATGCACCCTATACACAGACAGCCCGCGTTCGCCACTTCAGATGTATCCACAAGTATTTACAAGAAGCTTTACACAAGAAAATAGATATACAATGTGTACAAGTGTGTTTTTATGAGTGAGCTTTGTCTCTTATTTATATCTTCATGTAGCCTTACACTTTCCTTATTTTAGGGCTTCTTCATTTAAAATAATTTCTTTTTGCAAAGCACTTTGACTCTTGGGGGCTTCTATAAGACTCATGAGGGTTCTCCAACTTCATATGGTCATAACTCTCTAACCGTGACGAGTTATGTGACGTTCCACATACCATCGGAAATGACATGACAAGCACTATCCATCTAGGATATTTTCTCTGAAAAATTCATTGTCCTTCAACTCATTATTCCATAATTAAGCATGGGTTCTCTTACTCCGCAAAGCGTCTTCCCGTGGGGGCTTTCACTATAAGGGGACCATTTTGGAGTTCATCCATATTTACTTCTTATCAACCATGACGAGACAATAATGATTCATCTTTACATCAAACAATATTGGGTCCATTACCCAAACCTTTATGCTCTGGGGCTTTCTTCAAGGGTTGACATCAATGACAACCAACCTTAACAGTTAGTTCCTCCGCAACAAAGAGGAATTGGTCTGCATATAGCTTCATCCACTCTATCAAGAGGAATAGACTTGTCTCTAGGGGAGCAGAGAAGCTAGTTGTAGTGCACAGTGCCCTACGCCTTGCACATAGGAAGACACCAAAGTATCGAAGGGGACCAATGGCACAATGGGATGTGGATCTAGAGGATGGTGCACAAATACATGGGGAGGATGGACTAGATGAGTTGTAGCATGTTTTGGTATGTGTGCCAATATTGGTTACTCATGAGAGTGACTTTGACTCAGATAATGACATTCCCATTGATGGTGTCAGTGACTTCACACGTTAAATGGATGTAGAGGACTAGTCAATGAGATTGACTCCTTGATGCTCATTTTATTTTCAATGTTCATTGTCCATTGCTAATTTTCAGTTTTAAATTTTGAGTATTGACTCTAGACACCGATGACCTTAGGTTGAGTCTTTGACTCGTCACTCTTTACTATTTTTGACTTTGAGTAATTTCAATTTACTATTTCAAACTTCAATATCTACTAATTTGCTCAGTACTAATTAAATTATATAATGATGAATCTAAATCAATGTATACAATATTTTTGTTTCATTTATGATTTATGAATCAATGCATTTCATTACTGAATCTAAATATGAATCATGTTTACATCATTTGCAAACTTGAATTTATTATTATTTTACTGTTTACTATTTAGTATTTACATTGCACAATGATGAATTTACATGGGATGAATTGTTATTGTTGGGATTTTATGATTATTAGTTTTATTTTTGTAAGTTTAGAGATGGGGACCTCTATGCTAGGGACCTCGACATCCCCCCCATCTTCCATGAATTTCCTAAAAAATTGGGGGTGCTCCCACACGTCCCCCATGTGTGTTTCCCCACTCTCGTGCTCCCTCATCCCTAAAACTTGGTGGAACATTGAATAAATTAATAGATAACATATTAAAATTGGTAGGACATTGGAAGCTTATAAAAAACAACATGAAAGGTTTCATCACAATGCCATCACGATGATTTGTATTTTGTACAAAGTTGAAGGTAAAATGATATAAAATATATTAGAATAAAGATGTAGACTTGTAAATGATGAACCGATATAACATATTGAAATTGGTAGGACATTGTCCAAGCTTATAAAAAACAAAATGAAAGGTTTCATCATAATGCCATCATAATAATTGTATTTTGTACAAAGTTAAAAGTATAATGATATAAAATATATCTGAATAAATATGTGGGATTAGTTTCACCCATACTTTTGCATTAATAAAATTTTGTTCTACTTTTGAAATGAAATGATGACTCTTGTAAGCATCAACACACTAAAATATGTGATTGAAAACCCATGTAAGGGCCGCTCACAAGGATCACTCATCTCTTTTCTAGTATAATTCTTACCTCATAAAAGGGAATAAAAGATTAGCTAATTTATGATTATGGAAGCATTAACTCCAGGGCTTAAACAATTTGAAATATAAAATCCCAATCAAGAAGTGCTAACATATCACATAATTGGACATGGGGATTCTTTGTTACAACCACTTACTTAACCTTAATTGTGACTTCCATGCCTATTGAGACATTAAACTTTTATAATTCAATATCAAAACCTTTTTAGTTATATAAAACTTTGAACTTTGATAGACAAATCGCAAAAATGGATCTATTCGTGCCTTTCACCATATGAATGTGGTATGCTTTGGTTGAATTAGTCTTGATATTAACATATTCTATGAATGTGAATGTGTCAACCCTAAAAATGTAAACAAACAATTATAATTATGAAACAAACATGCATACACTTTAAACAAGGAAACTATTGACGTATTTACAGTAATACAAGGAGTAAGCTAAACATGTAGCAATTAGATCCCATTTTTAGGTATAAATTTAAGCTAAATTTGGCCATTTTTTTTCTTTCTAAACTAACCTGAATGCTTGAAAAAACGATCAGAATCAAAACTATGACTTCTTGGATCACTTGATTCCAACAAAGAAAATAGATTTTCTAGATGATTAAACTACTCCACAATTATGTCCTTGTTCGAGTATTTATTTTATAAAACTACATTGAAATAAAGTCACAATAATAGTTATGTCCATCTTCAAGCACTAGTTTAATACAAGTATCTTGAAACAAGTGCAACAAAGCTGCATATATTGCCTCCTAATTAATTGCAAGATAATTGTCTATATGTCAGACCCACATGCTCCACGTGTTGCTGAGAAATACATCTTGTTGTGGAAGAGTAGCATAATCTCATAATATTTTTTATTACATAATTTTTTTTTCCTTTTATCATCATTTCTTAGCACTTCAACATTTTTTTACAGTGCTACTACCCCGAAATCGATGGGAAGAAAAATGACGCTTAACAACAACTTTAAGTTTCAATCATTTCAAGCAGATAAAATCTACCATGGCTTATATCCTCGGCTTAGGAGAATATTTTTTGAATCTCTTAAAGGGATGGGGTTCCCAACTATAGGATAGCCTTTGTGATGATGAAGAACTTTTGGCAAACAAAATGGATGATTTTGACAAGAGTGGACTGTTAAGCCAAATGGAAGAATCTGAAGAATATGATATATCGATATCAGATTATATTGTTGGTGGTGGTACTCCTCATCTTGGTCATACAAATGTGAAGTTTTTCGCTATTGATATGTCTTTTCTTTTGGGATAAATGAGTGAGTCTTTGGGATAACATCGACATAGTCTGGAAAATGCTTCAAAAACATGGGTTAATCATGTAAAATGATCCTCTGCTTTCACACATGATAGATCATGTATTGTGATGCTGAAATTTAGTACAGTGTGGAAAAATTCAAAGATCTACAAAAATTCAATTACATAACGCTTCTTTGTATGAATAAACTGCAACAAAAAATGGAGGCTCAATATTCAAAGAAAACAATTATGGTTATGTAAAAGAATATAAATAATTTAATGTATTTCAAATATATAATTCATTACGTTTACATATAATTCCCATTACAGCTCGGTAAAATGATAGACCTTATTTTAGGGAAAAAAAGTAGCAAACTTTGGCAACCCAAAAAATATACTCTGACCCTATACACCTTCGAGGATAAGTTCCTAATACACTGTTCAATTTTTCGCTTAAACTTCATTGGAATCTCACTTCAAGCTTATCACTTAAATCTTTGGCTTCAAAAATAACAATATGTTCAACAACATACGTGAAACCTTGAGAAAATACGAAACACGAAAGACATCATCATTATGGTAGTTAAATGATAGAAATCGTAGCGACAATAAAAAGGATTAACAAAGAAATTAAACCTTCAAAACTTACATACCATATTTTAAAAAATCGAGCAAAGCCTGTAATGTTGTTCACTGAAGAAAAGTTAGTATGCAAAAGCAAGCCTCCCATATGTTCGGTCACCTTCAATGGATTCCTTCTTCACACCCAATTTCTCAATTTGAAAGATTCAAAGAAAAACATTGGACACTCAAGCCCATTGACCTAGTAGATTTGAGTAATTTTAGGGTTTCATGGAAATTGATATAAATTTTCTATTTCATTGTATACATTTAATTTAATAAAAATAACAGATTTAAGAAAAAAAAAATTCAATAAGAGATATTGACTCACTCCCACAAAAGAAGATGATATAACACATGAAACATACATACCATATCATTCCATATGAACAATTCATTGTTTAGAACGCTCTGGGAAATAACATGAAACAAAACACCACTACCCTCCAGTTCCATAGTTTTTCAAAATATGCATCATTTCTAGAATTACATATGTTCATATGTATTAATTATGATTAATTTTCAGTTTTTGGCTTCATGAACTTCTTGTTGTATGCAAAAMAAAAAGGATTACTGAAAATGTGCATTCTGCACAGTTCCCTTGAAAATAAAGACTTTGGAACCAAACAATTTGTGTTTCCTCCAAGACTTTTGTAGATTCATCATCATTGGCATCACCATCAATCTCACTTGTGATAAGAGTGGTGAAATTATTCCTTACTTTAGGGCTTCTTACTCAAGTTGGAAACACTAGTTTCACATAATTAGTTGCTTGATTTGCATGGGATTTCGTCATCTTCTTATACACATTTGCAAACATGAACATATTGTTAGTCCTTGTTATCCCCAGTTTAGGGATAACTAAGGAGATTATGTCTCGAGGCCCACAAGTCCTAGACATGGAGTACCGAGAGCCATATCGACTTGAGCATGGCCCTGGAGGGCCCATATTTTATTTCTTCAGTGCCTCCACTTTGTCAGCAACAACAATATCCATCACCTCGGCCTGGTCCTGTAGCAGAAGTGGATCTTGCTCCATGAGGTAATGAGTCCAGGTATCATGGTATGTGTCACTCTGATCCTCAAAACCTTTGAATATGTGCATTTAATTCTTTTTGTTCCTAATGGGTGCTTGGATCTCATACCTATCCACTTGACCATATCTGGGGGGAATGGAAGGATGCCCTAGTAAGCTTGTGCCCATAGGTTTTGAGTTGCCACTGGGGGGATTCATGAGAAGCCATCGTCCACTCCTACCATACTTACCACTTTCCATCTTTCTCCCGCTCATCCATCCCATTACACTGGTCCGGGCATTGGGTTGGCCAAATATTTAAGGGTTGTGCCTTACCTTGTGGGAAGAAGGGGCTAAAGGCCCAAAGGGTAAAAGTAGCTGGCAAAAGATAGAAGCCAAAGAATGAACCTCGAGATGCTTCGCCCAGGGATCCCCGAGAAAGCAGTAAAAAGCTTCTCAGCAAGAAACAAAGGGACCCATAAAAATAATAAAAAAAACAAGACCTGGTTAGAGGATAGGGGGTCTAATCACGAGCCAACCTATTAGGTCCATGGAATCTAACGGTATGACACTACTAGCAACTTGTCACCACGCCCGAGTAGTGGCTCTTGGTGGCATAGCCAAGAGAAAGGGGGTCTCATCATGAGCCAACCTTCTCATTTATGTGAAATTATTGTGAGTAACATTGCCACCATTGGTCACCACGCTAGGGCAGTGTACCCTAGCCAGCTTCTTCAAGAAAAAGCAATAAGAAAAAGATAAAAGGCATGAATAGGCTTGGAAACATTTGCGTCCATGATAGGTGCATCTCACCCTCTACAGAGGCACCCACATGTAAGCCATGCATTTCCCTGTTATCACTGCACCCCTTGCCCAGACATCCCTTATCCACTTCACCCATTCACATGGCTTGGATTTGATTTCTCCTAGAAACACCCCACATCCAGTGAGCGTTAGCCCAATAGGATGCCCTCTCACTTCTTCCAAACTTGGATTGTAGATTAGTATAATGTCTTTGAGCACTTGTCCAGGTAAAGGGGGTTTTATGCACATGTTTAATAACATTGATGATTAGATGTGATTGACATTGCTATGATCCCTGTGACTCATGAGCCCATGGAGGGCATATTTGTTGATGTTTTAGGACCATACCCGATGGCAGGTACCCAGATGGACAGGTACACATGGGGAGATGATCAGTTCAGACCTACATGGGGCTGAAATCCCACTAGATGGATGTTGAGACCCCAATAGGAGGCAATGACAGATCATAGGATTTACATCGAACAGGAGGAGGACGTTCCACCAGAGGCAGCTTGGCAGAGCCTTACCTAGGGGGGTTGTGCCTTTTCCACCAGGACGTTGGCCTTGTAAGGCCCATGACATCACCTAGGACACCTTATGACGTCATCCAACGCTATGGAGGTTTTGGGAGGCAGTTATGTGCCAAAGTGGCATGTTCCTGAGGCCCAATAAGGCCAAACATTTTGCCCAGGAGGCCAACGTTGCCCTAAAAGGGGCTAATGTCACCCTAAAAGGGCATGACGTCTTCATCTTTGCTTGATTTAGGGTTTTATTTTGACATTTAATGTAAAAACAATATTATTATGAATTCTTGACCATGTCGGCCTTTTGTGACCTAAAAATTAAATTAAGGTCATTGCTACTGTATAAATAGAGAGCTAAAAACTCTCTTTTTCTCATCATCTTTCACTCACACTTGTGTGAGGTCTGAAATTTGCACCCTCCTTTAGGGTTTTGGCTAAAATTCTAGTGCACACTTGTTGAAGGAAGGCTTACTTTGGCTATTTTTGGCATTTTTCTTGGTGGAAGGTTTATAACTAGGGTTTGGCTTGATGAATGCTCGGTAAATGTAAGTGAATTTATGCAATCCTTCCCTTACTTGAATGATTATAGTGTTTTAATTTCATTTTGTTAATGAAATTTGTTGGAATAAACCCTAGGAAATAAGCACATGTTGGTGTCCTTATTTTAATTCCCTACTAGATTGTGCCAAGGAGCCATTTTAACTGTTGAAGACATTGCCAAGGCCTTGCCATTGCAACACCCTATCATTTGCTCTTCACCCTAGCCATTTTTGCCTTGTTATTGAGCTAAAGAAGGAGGAAAACGTGCTAAGGCCTAGGTTTGTCTACACCTTAGTAAGCCATTTTCCCCTAGGGTTTGATGGTTGAAGCCTTGGCTTACCAACAATTCACCATCAAATTCCTCTTGTCTTTGGCCCTGCTATTATCATCTGTTTCCTTCAATTCTTGCCGCTAGCTTTTGACTCCATTTGCTCTATGAATGCACTGATCTAAGACCTTTATGCTTGAGTGCCTTGATCACAAACTTCAAACATCCAATACCTTTGAACAATTACTAAAACCTTCCAACCCTAGTGTATATTGACCTGCTAACTCTATTGCTGCCATTATCCATTTGATTTATAGTTACACTTTGCAACATTTTAGCTTCTTTAAGCAATTGAAAGATTGGCTAATGCATAACAGTCCTTGCTTCTAATGAAAGTTGGTATTGTAACATTGATGATAAATTTTTCTTGCTCATTGTGAAGCTTCTTTAAAGCATTTATTGTGAAGTAACGTATTGTGATTATTGCTATTATACATCATTGATTGCTTCGTCAATAATATTAGCCAATTGCTTTGTTTAAGAAAGTCCAATTATATGAAGTACTAACCATCAAGTGACCTTGCAAATATAGTTTCTTGTTGCTTTGTTCTGGGCAGGTACATTTCTGGTTCTTATTATCTTTTATTGGTTGTTTAGCCAAACTTTCTGATCGGTGTTGACTTGTGAGAGGGAAAATTTTACCTTGGCCTTTTACCCTTTGCCTTCTCAAAACCTCAAGTCACTGGGGACGTCTACCTTGGGCCTACCACCCTAAATAGAAAGAGACTTCATGTTCAGGTGACCGTGATAGGATAGTCTCCCGTTATGTCAGTTTGCCTTCATTTACCTTTCCTTTACATCCAAGTACAAACTGTGCGATAACAATCCTCACAAGAAGACCCTTTTCTGCTAGATCCTTCCACTCTTTGCACAGATTTGTATTGAAATCGTATGGAAGAGTTTTCATATACTTATGTTTGATGGTCTTTGTTATTGCATGCTGACTACATTTGGTGCTCTACATAATTTAGTTAATGGCTTATATTATCATCTGCACAAAAATTGTTCTACAATAGTGTAGCCCACAACATTATAACTAAAATAGAAATTAAATTACCAACAACATCCATTTATCTATAAAATTTTCTATATTACAGGGAACAATGCTACCAAAATTTACACTGTATATTACCTCATTACAAGGCATAAGACTATTCACAACATTGTAATTGTTTTTCTTTGCCTCACTCCTAGTTTGTCTCCTCCTTTCAGACATGCATCCACCAATTAAAGTTGTTTCTTTTGATTGCGATTTTTCATTATTCACAGGCCCCATTTTTTTTTTCATTATTCACAGGCCCGATTGTTCACCAAACTCAAAGGCGAAGAAGAAAGCTTCAAAGAAAAAATTCAAAGATAACACTTCACTGACATGAATAAATTAATTGAACTAGCGGGAGTTAATATATACGACAATATGAGGGAGATGAATAGGGTTGGAGCCTAGAATTAGCGACACCATCCAACTTTTGGTATTGTAAGTTCAATTTGGTGGGAGTTACAATGTGTAATAATTGCTATCTACTCAGACAAGAAAGCATCATATTTATGAATGGCCACATCTAGTAAAATCGTTTGACAAAGTTGTCACATCCTTCGCATGCATAACAAATCGTGATAAAAAAACATAGTTCATAATTTGAATTTGACAGGACATGAAATCAACAAAGCTAAACACACTGACCGTAATATTGTCCAAGTTATGATGTACTGCTCGTGGGCATATTTCGGGAGCAACTTCAACGTCCAATTTCCAATGCCTCTGAAAACAACCCACAAACAAAAAAACCTTGAAACTCTAATCAAACCCCTAAACCCATGACACAAAAAATGGAGAAAGAAGATGAGTGTGCAGACTCTATCTTGCTGGCCTCTTTGAGATCATAGATACCGCAAGACGACGACACTGACAACCTCTACGTGGGATTCAACAATCTCTTATCTAACAATGTCGAGTACAACAAATCGAGTTTACATTATATGTAAGGCAGGTCACGAGACCCAAGTGTTTAATCTTGCGAGTACCGACACCGATACCATGGTCGACTACCAAGGGCCTGATAGAATTGTGAAATGTTTTCAACTTGGGGAGCATGGACATGCGCGTGTGGACGTTAGGATTCAAGCACGAGCGACGCCATAATCATATCAATTGGCTACGAACATACCTGGAACCCACTCCGTATTACCTCTTAGGATTACACGACAAAATTTATATTGAATGAGCAAAAAATCACTGTAAAAACTTCCTTAACCACATGCCAAATGCCATCCCTAAAACATAAATTACAAAAATATTAAAAAAAAAAAATCCTCACTTTTGACCATACAAAAAAAAAACTTAAACAATTAAAAAATTAAAAATACAATAAAAACTTGAGATAAAAGGATATTATCATCTTAAATAAATGCCTTAAACATCACCACCTTGTAGTAATACCAAGATGAGTATTTAAAACATCACAATTAAACAAGTTTATATTTTATTGATTTTGTTTGTTTTCTTGATAGATGAAGCTCCTCATGAACCATTTTGTAAAGAAACAAGTTTATATTTTATTGATTTTTTTTGTCCGTTTTGTAAAAAAACAAGTTTATATTTTATTGATTTTGTTTTTGTTTTCTTGATAGATGAAGTTCCTCACTAACCATTTTGTAAAGTCCTTAAACAAATAACCAAAGAAAAAAACATTGTTTGAATTATAATATTTGTATGTCAAAAACAATATAAAAAAAACTATCACTAATATATTGTTTGAATATGAAATACAAGATAAACACTTAACTGTGAATATAAACTATAAAATAAGTATTTATAAAAACTATACAATATAAGTCATAAGATACTTAAATTGAAATTTCACTATTCAAAATTCAACAACACTTTGTGCTATTAAAAATCACCATAAAATTACTCAACAGTAAAAGTACGTACTATTGAAAACCTAAGAAACAATAACATTTAAGGAAAAAGCCGAAAATACAATAACATTTTCGAGTAATAAATTCCCAACCACAATTTGTACTTTGGCACCATGAAATCACGCAACTCTAAAAGTACTATGAAAACCCTATAAATACAATAACATTTAACAAACTTTGTTCGATGAATAAATTCCCAAACCCCTTTGAGATGATCAAGCATATGGAATATTATTCATGAAAAATAAATTTATTTAATTTTTTGATAATTGAAATTTTAAAACTAGTTATAAACTTATAAACTAGTAGTTAAAAATGAAATATTGTCAGACAATAGCAAATATATCATATCCAAAAGCGGAAAAGCAGAAAAAAGCAAAGCTTCTTTTGTCTATTGTCTATTGTTACAGGAAAAGCAGAAAAAGCAAAGCTTCTTTTGTCTATTGTTACAGGAAAATCATGGTTATCTGCATATAGACGTTGGAAGGATGGAGCCTCTTCTCTCCCTCCGCGTCTATTTAAATACAATTTCTACTATTCATTTGCTTAAACTGTTCAAGCATTTTTGAATTCTGATATCTGAGATGGAGATGG
>JASDQU010100095.1:11172-30832 GCA_032191745.1 Picea mariana
GGAGCGTGCACTCTTCTAGAGCGTGTGCCCATTTGTTTGAATACAAATTTTTTGGGTGGGATTGACGAGGTGTATGATGACTTGGTTGGCTCATATTTAAGTTTGGGATGACAAACCTAGTGGTCCGGTCTGCAAATTCATAAAAACCTAGATTTTTGTGAATACCCCTCTATATCTCTATCTTTGATGTTATTTTTCTATAGGATAAACAATTTATTTGTTGATTAAATTATAGACATAGATCGAGTCAGCTATGAAAATTTCAGATATATAATTTGTTTTTTAAATTATTATTGTTTGTTATTTTTATTCTATTTTTGTCCTCACCTATATCAAAATCCTAGAATACATACCTCTCTTATTTCTTCTATAACATTTTTTTGCCTTAACCATTTCTCAAATGAGTTATATGTGGCACTAGAGGATACCAATACATACGTTATAAAAAAATAAAAATAAAAAAGTGATCATGTTAATACCCTTTAAACCTACATGAACAAAAGACGTTGTAATTTCAGGCATATTTTGACTTTGATAATTTAAAAAAAATATTAAATTAATATTAAAAATTTCCAAAAAATACATGACACAACAAAAATGGGTTCTCTACAAGTATACAAGTTTTTGGAACAAAATTCCATCGTTAAGACACTCAAAACTTGCGCGAACGAAAACATATACCTTATATTTTGTTGGAAAAATAAGAGACCACTCTTAGAAAAAATCAAATTTGACCTAGTTATTCACAATATCTATGAATAAAAGTTGAATATTTGGAATGCTAATTCAATTTCCAACGTTTCATATTATTACACAATATTCAAATTCATTGTAAAAGTACCTTGAATAATCCCTCCAAGTTAACATATTGATGTTTTTCTAGGTTTGCATTGCCACTAATGCGTCATGAAAAACCATCATTAGATTCCACTCACCCTCAAAACATTATAATATTAATATATTACATTTACATATAGAATTAAATAAAACCACAAACATCCAATATAATGTAAATAAAATTATGAGGAACTTATGAGGTATGACTTTATTGCAATATCTTAGTTTGAATGGTCTTTGAATTCATCTTCTTTGTTCATATGATTGGTACAAAATGATGGAAAAACTAGCAAAGCTAGCAAGTGTGGGTAAAAGAAATGTTGAAGAATAGATTCATATTGTTTAGTACCTAATCTATATATTTTTATTATATGCATCCTAACACTTTATTATTATCCACCTTCTTCGTCATTGAACTTTGTTATTTTATTATTATTTACCTTAATCCTCATGTAAATTTTGAAATGGCCTTCTTGGTGTTGATGATCAAAAGTTTTGATGTGCCCGCTCATAACTAGAACTAGCCTAGATCCATCTTAAAATATAGATCTATCAAGTATAGAGTGTAAATTTGGATGAACCTACACATATAAGATCTAGATCGTAGGAATACATACACAGTTTGCATAGAAAAGGGAAAAGATGGAAACGAGAGAGTGAGAATCAAAGAATGTTCATTAACCAAATGAATGAATGATAATTTACACGTGATATAATATGTATAACTCAACTAATGTGCACTGGAGGAGAAGCCAATGCACCATAGTGGTGGTCTACAGTTATTTGGACACACACTGGAAGTTAACTGACTGAAATAAAGTGAAGTGAGGAGGAGATTAGGGAATCATGATTAATGCGCTAGTGTGGTGATAATACCAAGGAAAATGTGCATTAGTAGGTTATGATCCCAATGATGCATGGTGATGAAACCAATGTGGCATTGAGACTCCACTCAACTGATCAAACTGAAGTGTGAACGGAAGAGAATATTCTGCTAGAATATAGGAAAATGAATATTATACCTAAACTATAGGAGACTGAATAATGACTAATAAACATAGGGAAAACCTTAGGAAAAATAAATCCTAGTGGTGTGTTAAGTATCTCCAACACCCCATATAAACATCACTATGATGAAAATAAATAATGGGTCCCAGCAACGAGTCCATGTTAGGTACCCAAAAACAAAGCTACATTGAAATAAATGAGGTAAGAGGGAAAAACTCATGGGAAAACCCCCCCTCAAAGTACAATGTTTGTAAAATAGAAATGATAGCTGATAGGAAACTGTGTCCTTCAATACAATATGACTACTAAGATAATGGAACTTCTGCTCAGTGAAGGTTGTGGTGAAGATGTTTGTAGTATGTTTTGCTGAAGAACAGAACTGCGGGTCAATGATCCCCTCATGTACTAAGTCCCAGATGTAGTGAATGTGGATATCTATGTGCTTTGTCCACTGCCTCTAAATTGGATCTCTACAGAACTTTAGAGTGCTCTAGTTGTCACACCAGATGATGATCAACCGATAAAAATGAATTCCGAACTCAGTAAAAGCTGTTGTAGCTACATAGCCTAAATGGTTATGTTAACCACCCCTATGTACTCTGCCTCAATTGAAGATAGAGAAATAGAAGTGTTGGCACAGGGGCATACCCAGGGTTCAATGCTTCAACAACGCACCAACAAAACCCTAACTACCGGCCCTTTCGGCAACACCTGCGAAGAAGATGAAGTCTCACTCGAAGTATCTAAGAGGGGGGTTGTAGGACATAGATGTCTACAAGCAGGGGAATATCAAGTGGAACTAATACAACAATAATGTAGCATTCATATATCTCTTATCAGCTAGATCTAATCTGTGCAGCTATACATCTGATCTAACAAAATAATGCAAATAACAGTATAACAATGACAAAGATCTAGGCATCAATCACACATACAACACAAAATATACGTGGTTCACCCTCTCTCTAGGGCTACATCCACATAACTATGCTTATGATATTTTAAGGAAAAGCTTACAATTTTGATCTGCGCTCTTAGTCAGCAGATCTTCTCTCTTCTTCTCTCTGTCTCCTACCTTCCTGTGCACCCAGCTACAGGACTTGATCTTCGCACCTAGATGAAGATCTTACAATACCAAAAGGCTCTCACTCTTAGCACTCCTCTCTCTCACAGTACAATAATCTCTTAGACAATAATCAATATCTATACCCAACACTAGTACTACTCTAACCTAGGTCCTCTCGACCTCTATTTATACATTATAGTCCCTCACGGATAGCCTTAGGTTGAAACCTAGGTGTCAAAACCCTAATTACCCAAAACCCTAGGTCAGATTGACCCTCCTTTTCAGGGCTTTGTCAGCCTGTCTTTCCTCCCTTCTCGCGCGGTTCTCCAAAGAATCCAATGGTGGATTTCTCTGCTTGTTGAGTTGTCTATGATTCTTTTCTCTTGCGGATCTGTCATCACTGATCTCTTCATTCAATGACTTGATTTTCTGTACTTCGCTCCATCTTTTCTGCTCTTTTTCTTACTTTGACCTAGTGACAGTCACCGTGTCTCCCGCGCAGTTTGCATTTAACCTTTTCTTCCTCGATCTTAACTTTCTTCCATAACCAAGGGCCAACAGGCCCCCAACACTTACCTGTGACTCATCTTGAGGCACTTCAGTTCTGATCCTTCCATGTCACTTCGACTTTGGACTGCAGAGTGCAGCTTTTTCTTTCTGCTCCATGTCTTCTTCCCATCCTTGTGCAAACTGTCTTTTCTTTGTCTGGTACCCAGTTTCAACTGAACCTGGTACCTAGACCCTTTTCTCCTTTTCTATTACTAAGAGTTGCGAGGCAGTTGGTTGTCATAATACAACTTCAACTGATTCCCATTTACTAATCCCTCTTTCCATTCTCCCTTCAATGTCTTCAGTTGCGTAGCTCCTCCTTCTGTAACATAGACGATCTCATATGGTCCAAGCCAATGCATTCTGAACTTCCTGGGATGCCTTATAAATTTCATACACTAGTACTAAATCACATGGATTAAATGCCTTCTTCTTGATGGGTCTATCATGATAGGCCTTCTCTCTTTCCTTCTGTACCTGCTGATGGAATCCTACCATAAATCTTTATTCTTCTAGTTCAACTAGCTAGGCAATCCTCTCACGAACAACGGTAGTATCATCCATGTCTATAAATGCAGCAATTCTTAAGCTCGGTACCAAGTACTCCATTGGGACAACATCTTTGAGACCATAAACCAACTTGAAAGGGGTCTGTGCTGTTAATTTCTTACAACTGGTTCTATAAGCCCAGAGTACTACTGGTACTCTTAAATCCCAGTCATCCATGTTCACACTGCAAATCTTTGTCAATGATATCTCCAATATTTTGTTAAATGCTTCAACCATTCTGTTTTATTGTGGATGGTAAGGTGTACTCCTCTGATGGTGGACTGCAAATTCTTCAGTCAGGGCTTCAGCTATCTTATTGATGAAATGAGTACCTTGATCGCTCATAAGGGTCTTAGGGCATCCAAACCTGGTTATTATGTCATCAAATATAAAACACATGGCTATAGTTGCACTACACTCCTTGACTACTCTTGCTTCGGCCCATGTAGTAAGGTATTTTGTCACAGTGATAATATACCTTGCTCATGTGCACTTTCCTAGTGGGTTTATAGGTCCCATGAAGTGAATGGCCCATTTTTCAAATGCTTGTAGGGTCATCTGCAGTGCTAGCAGAATTTTGCCTCTTCTAGATGGTTTTCCAACTCTCTCGCATACATCACAGGCTCTGGTATACTCTTTAGCGTCTTTGTGTAGAGTAGGCCACCAAAGGCCAGCTCGCAGAACCTTCTAGGCAATTGCTTTGCCTATGTAATGTCCTCCTGCGAGGCCTTCATGATCTTCTGCGAGGATTAGTGGCCACTCTTCCTCCATCACACATCTTCTTAGTATCTCATCAGGTCCCATTTTATATAGATGACCAACTATTAGTGAAAATTCTACAGCGCGCAGTACTAGTTGTTTCTTCTAGGAAATTGTATAATCACTTGGAGCCATTCCTTTTGATAGGAATTGGACTAGGTCTGTGAAGTGGTCATTCATATTCCTGATGGTGAGAAGTTATGCATCTGGTAGTGTATCCTCTAGACTGGTGGGTTCTTCGCCATGTTCCAACTACGACAGGTGGTCAGGTCCCTTGTTCATTCTTCCTAGCTTAACTATGATCTCAAAGTCATATTCTTGAAATAGGAGAATCCATATGCATATTCACCCCCCCAAAACTGTCTTGTTGACCAGATACTTCAGCACAGAGTGATAAGTAAACATTTTAAAGTGTCCTCCTAGTAAGTAATGGCGTAATTTTTGCAGCACGTACACCATGGCTAATCCTTCTCTCTCTGTAGTAGTGTAACTGATTTCAGCTGTAGATAGATTTCTATTGGCAAATGCTAATGGATGATCAATGTCTACTTCTCCAGGTTGTGCTAGTATTGCTCCTAATGCAATGGAAGATGCATCAACATGCACATGAAATTCCTGGCTCCAATTTGGAAAGACCAGAATAGGCGCAATCACCATCTTTTGTTTCAGTGTGTCGAAGCTCTATTGGCATTATTCTATCCAACCAAACTGACAGTCTTTCTTTAATAACTTCTCCATTGGCGCAGTAATATGAGTATATCCTTTAATAAATTTCCTGTAATATCTAGTATGTCCTATCACAGTGTGCAGTTGTTTGACTGAGGTAGGAGGTGGAAAATCAACTATAATTGCAATTTTGGATGGGTCCACCAACAATCTTTTCTTGCATATGATATGACCTAATAATAATCCAAATGGTGAGAAGAAGATGCACTTCTTCAAATTCAAAGAAATTTGACATTGCCTGCATTTATCCAACATTATCCTTAGACATTCAACATGATTTTTCAACAAACTAAAAACAGTCCAATCATCAAAATAGGCTTCTAAAAACTTATGCAAAAATTCTTTGAACGCTTTGACCACCACCCTAGAAAAGATGGTTGGGGCATTATTTAGTCCAAATGGCATCATTGTGTATTGGTAGGATCCTCATTATGTGGAAAATGTGGTCTTTTAGTGGTCCTCATTTCCAATCCAGATCTAATGGTATCTTGAAAACCCGTTTGTAAAAGAATATACCTCGTGGCCTCCCACATTGTCTAATACTTCATCTATGAATGGTGTAGGGAAGGGGTCATGCAAACAGGCATCATTCAGCTTTCTGAGATCCACACATATTCTGATCTTGCCTGTCTTCTTGTATTTTACTACCATAGGGCTGATCCACTCCAACTCTTCAACAGGTTCAATAATCCTTGCTTCCAGCATTCTGTCGAGCTCAATCTTCACTTTTTCCTTATACTTCGGGTTCAATTTGTAGGGTATTTTCTTGAATAGCTTCGCACCTGGTTTCAAAGGTATTCTCATTTCTCCAATAGGTCCTTTGATACCCTTCATATTAGTGAACTTGGTCAGAAATAAGTCCTGATACTCATGCAGTAATTAAGTAATTTTGTCGATGATAGCAGCATCCCAATAATCTCCGACATTGGCAAGCTTTGGTGTCTCCTCTATCCCAATATTAACTTTCTTTATATTGATCGGCTATCCAATGAATAGTAGTTCAACTACTGGTCCTTCCACATCCCTGTGGCCTTCTGTCTCATCAATGTTTACCTTCCTCAGATCATCATCTTCATCGCCATTAATGTTGTAACATCCTTGTAATTTCTGGAATGGCGTAGTCCATTCATCCTCTTCTTGCTCCAAAGGGAGGCTAGATGACTCTTTAAATACTTTCTGCCTCAAAATATTTAATGCTTGATCTACTGAGGGAAGTTCACTTTCAAATAAAAAGGTGGTTACAAAATTCTGAAGCATACCTTCCTAATCGGTGGTGATAAGGAGCAGTTCTGCTTGAAGGTACAAGTTAATAGGGGTCGTGTCTAGCATGTTAATGATTTTTTGTACCCATTTTTCTTGAGGAATGTCACTCTAGGCCTCTTCGCAGCTTCGTACATGGTCCTTTGGGTAGCTTCGACCTATGTACCTCACTTTGCAGCTTCCTACTTGTGCTGAAAACTGCGCTGTTATCAAGGTTCGACATTGTGTCCAATCTGTGATATTGCTTTTATGTGTCCCCCACCATCTTGTTGGTGTAGCTTTCAGAGCCTCATTCATAGCCAATAGCCTCTATTGTGCTAGTACAATTGTTTCAAAGTCCATCAAGAAGGATTCTAAAGGATTCAGACCATCAAAGGTAGGTAAGTTACTTGTTGTTGTACCAATACAGCAAAATTCTCTGGTCAGTCAAGCACATCTCCTCCTCAAGGAGTATTTCCTTCTTGTTGTACTTCACCTTGAATCTTGTATATGTATCTCGACCTCTCATGCATGAGGTCATAAGCTCTACAATATCAATCATCGTGCCCTACTGATTTACAGAATGTGCAGTACAAGTTTGTGGGTGTCTGAACATACTTCTGCATGTAATAACACTCACCAGGGCGATGTCTATTTCTGCACACATTACACTAGGGCAGGTTAACTTGCTTCAAGGGGCTCGGCACTCCTGAGGCCAAGTGCTCATGGAATAAGGGACAATGTTCCTTATCATGACCTTCTGATATGCATCTCACAGACTAGACAACTTCCCTTTTGTATTTTCCCTTATCTTTCTTCATATCCTCGACCTGTAAAGACAAACTGGTTAGCTGACTCAAGATCTGCCTCATGCTTGAGCTCGATTCTCCCATAGGTATTGATTCAAGATTCATGGCGATTTCCAAAGCTTCTGCCTGTGATGAAATCTTCTGTTACATCATAGGGACTCTGATGTGTGGTAACAACGTAGTGATGAACCATTCTTGGTTCTGTTCATCAGGGATCTAAAAAGTTAATCGGCCTGTTAAGGTCTTGAATCTCTGGTCGAACTCCCAAATAGGTTATACTACGTTTTGTTTGATTTATTTTAGCTCTGTAATACATTGTGACTCCAACTTAGGTTTCCTAAACTCTGCAATCAGCACATTCTTGATCTCATTCAGTGGCTTAGGCTGCGCCAGTCCTTGGAAAAGTTTCGTGTACCAGCTCAGTGCACAGTCACTTAGCGTAGCGCTGAACTGGGTTCTCTAGATGGCTTCATCAGTGATACTTTTAATATTCCATATGGATTCACACATAAACTAATACTGATCTGGATCTTTAGATCCATCACCTCTAAAGATAGGGATCCTCATTTCATCTCCCATAAAGCTTACTAGGCTTCTTGTCTGAGTAGATTCTAAGCTACTAGTTACAGTGCTCTGAGGACTCTCGTGTTTCTGACTATTCTAATCGCTAAGTACTGTTGAGACAATAGGAAGATTAATGTTACTTAATTCAGTAGTCCATGCAGTTCCTGAGGTTTCTGGCTCGCTTTGGTGAAGTTCTTAAGCTTCCCCTTCTTTTGTTCTGGTGGGCTCTAAATGTTCTTTGTCAGTTAGATCTACCTCTTCTCCACTGTAGAAACCCTCTTCTTCGTAGTTCTTCTTAAACAAGTTCTCAAGGTGAACCCCTCATAATACTTTCCCACTGCGTGTATCTCTTGCTTCTGTGTCACTGTCATTGTCCGAGATCTTGAACATTATCCTTTTCAGGTCCAACCAATCTACTGTATCTTCAATATGTGGTTTTCATGCAAGAGCATCTTGATTCTCAGCTTCAAAAAGTGCAAAAAGTTTCCTCTAGGTCCTTTGAAAAAGTATCTCTCATCTTGGCTATATGATTCTGTATTGTCAACAACAAACGTGGTGATATATCCTCTAATGGTACTATCAAACCAATGATCTACTACTCTGGATACAACATTGACAACTCTCTTGACCTTCTGGATTAGTGCCGGCGTCCCAACCAAAGGAGGTCTAGATCTAATCTCGAACTGGGTATCGACTAACCTATCCAACCATTCAAACAACTCCTTGTGGATTCCTCTAAAGAAGATCTCATGAATTTCGGTGAAGATGTAGCTTTGTATCCAATCTTCAGTACTCAGTTTAGGGTTCTTGTTCTGGGCTTCAATGAAGTCCCTCTCTTGATCCTCTATCCACTTTTGAATCTTGGTCTTTGATGGGAACCACCTTGAAATTCCCTTAAACAGATTCTTGTCCTAACAATGGAACCATTTGTTGGCACAAGGGAAGACTCAGGGTTCAATGCTTCAACAACACACCAACAAAACCCTAACAACCAGCCCTTTCGGCAACACCTGCGAAGTAGATGAAGTCTCACCTGAAGCATCTAAGAGACGGGTTGCAAGACAAAGATGTCTACAACCAAGTGAATATCAAGTGGAACTAATACAACAATAATGCATCATTCATATATCTCTTATCAGCTAGATCTACTCTTCACAGCTATACATCTGATCTAACACAATAGTGAAAATAATAGTATAACAATGACAAATATCTAGGCATCAATCACACATACAACACAAAATATACGTGTTTCACCCTCTTTCTAGGGCTACGTCCACAGAACTGTGATTATGATAATTTAAGGTAAAGCTTATAGTTCTGATCTGCGCTCTTAGTCAACAAATATTCTCTCTTCTTCTCCCTGTCTCCTACCTTCTTGCGCACCCAGCTCCAGGACTTGATCTTCGCACCCAGCTGAAGATCTTACAATACTAGAAGGCTCTCAGTCTCAACACTCCTCTCTCTCATAGTACAATAATCTCTCAAACAATAATCAGTATCTATACCCAACACTATTACTACTCCGACCTAGGTCCTCTCAACCTCTATTTATACATTATAGTCCCTCACTGACAACCTTAGGTCTAAACCTATGTGTCAAAACCCTAATTACCCAAAACCCTAGGTCAACTTGACCCACCTTTTCAGAGCTTCAACAACCTGTCTTTCCTCCCTTCTCGCGCGGTTCTCCAAAGCATCCAATGGTGGATTTCTCTACTTGCTGAGTTGTCTACATTTCTTTTCTCTTGCTGATCTTGCATCCCTGATCTCCTCATTCAATGGCTTGCTTTTCCGTACTTCACTCCATCTTTTCATCTCTTTTGCTTACTTCGACCCAGTGACAGTCACTATGTCTCCCACGCAGTTCGCGTTTGACCTTTTATTCCTCGATCTTATCTTTCTTCCATAACCAAGGGCCAACAAGAAGCCTACTTCTTTCTCAACCAATAGATGGGCTCAAAACCCATACTAAGTGAGTAACCAGATGTGGACTTGCGATCAATGCTATCACCAACCCAATCAGAATTAGTGAACCTGATGAGGTCCAATGTAGAGTCTGTTTCATAGTGAATCCCATACACGATGGTGTAATGTATGTATCTAAGAATATAGTTTGCATCCTTCCAATGTAGCTCATGTGGCTCTTGCATGAACCTAGAGACTACCTTGATTCCATAGGAGAGGTTTGGTCTAGAGTGTGTGAGATACAAAAATCTCCCCACTAGCTATCTGTATAGTGTTTTTTCCACAAGTGGAGTGTTCCTGCCATCCTCAAGTTTGACTCTTGATAGGAAGGGAATCAGGGAAAAATTGCAGTGTGTCATGTTAAATCTCTCAAGGAGATCTCATGCATACTTGTCCTAAGACAGTTTGATGACTGATGCATCCTCACTGATATCGAGACCAAGGAATAAATGTAACAGACCCATGTCTGTCATCAAGAAACTATCATGCAAAATCCTCTTGACTACAGGAATTGTTGAATTCAAGCAACCAATGATCAATAAATCATCAACATATAGAATTGGGAGTAGAAGTGAATCAGCCATCCTGAGCATGTAAACATTTGGGTCTGAATTACAATGTACAAAGTTTTGTGAAAACAAGTAGGATTCCATATTGGCATACCATGTGCTCGGAGCCTACTTGAGGCCATAAAGAGACTTCTTCAGTCAACAGACCAAATATGAATCCTGTATGAAGCCTTGGGGATGCTCCATTTAGATCTCCTCATAGAGATATTCATGAATATATTCATTCTTCACATCCATCTGATGGAATTCCAATCCCTTGGTTGTCGCAATGGAAAGTGATAAATGTATGGAATCCATCTTCACTACTAGAGAGAAGGTCTGGTCATAGTCAATATCGTGCACATGTTGAAATCTTTTGGTAACTATCATGGCTTTGTATCTGCTAACTTGTCCATCTGTTATTCTCTTTGTCCTATAGACCCATATACACCTGATAAGTTTCCTTCATACAGGAAGGGGAACCAGATCCCAAGTCTAGTTCTTGAGGAGGGATTTGTACTCATCCTGCATGGAGGATTCCAAAAAGGTATTCTCTGCAGCCTCTCCAAAGGTATGAATACTGAACCAAGAAATGATGCCTGGGTGGCATCCATTCAGTGGTGGTGAGTGCAAGGGGAGACTCCTTGAAATCAGATCGATTCTTCCTCGTATCAGCTAGATCCCCAACAAGATCTCCTGCATCCTAAAGAGTAGTCTTGGCCCACTTGGGCCTCAGCTCTAGCTTTGCATCTGCGTCTACATGCACTAACTATGCATATGATTGTACTGACTCTGTATCTAAATCATTTGAATCCACTGAATCAAAACTCTTATATGAAGAAGAGTCGACATGTGCATGCTCATCATCTCTAGCAAGTGGAAGAACAAAAGTGTCTGCATGCGGTTGTTGAGGTACATGCGATATACTTTCCTCAAATTGGAAACTACGCAAAATGATGAGCTAGTCTGAGGAGATATCAATGAGTCTATATATGTAACGTCCCTGACCAACAACACTACCAAAATACCTTGTCTTCTACAAACTAGCTATGATACCATTATGTAACATCCTCGACCATCAATAGACCAGGCAACACCATATAAGAACATATGTATAAAAATAACATGCATATTTAATGAATTTAAATCAAATAACATAGATTTACTACTACCATACAGACTCAAATGGAATTAACACTAATTCATACATGCAATGGAATACATGATAAAATTTCAAGAGTCGCAGACATGCATAACATATATAATTTAGCATGAAAATGATACTTATCTTTTAACTAGAGTAAAATCAACAACTGCATCCAGACCTTCGACGAACCTCCTAGCCTTAGACTACACTTCTCATCACTCTCAGCAGTGGGTCATCCCTGCGCTGGGACTAAACCCCATCGAGCAAGGGATTCCTAGGCTAGGCAAGGTCAATAGGAAAGTCACATAGTTTAAGAGGAAGGATTCTCTCCTAGGAGCCACTTACTCCCACTGCTCACAGACTCTCATTCCCCACATGCATGTCCCATCCCAGGAGTATACACCTTCACTATCACATATTCCATCGACTGCTCCACCTCCCTTACCTTTGGATTCAGCAACAGGCCAGACCAGAATTCTCAGAGCTCTGTAGCAGCTACGATACTCATTCTAGGAGAACTCACCTCCTCAACACACTCTCTCACCTGGAGAGAGTTGCTCATAGGCCACACAACCTTCTTATTCAATCCACAACCAGCTCTCTCATCTGGAGAGAGAGTTGCTCATAGGCATGACAACCTGATTCTTCAACCACAGTGGCCAAGTTGGGTAAGGAAAGGGATGACTTAGTAGAATTACAGAGGTTCCAAATGTTCATGGTTTCAGCAATTACAAAAATGGCTGGCTACGGGCTTTCTTAGTGCGTGAGTGAACTCATGAGGAGAAAAATGGGGTAGACTAGTCTAGCCTAGCCAATATGGTGAAAGCGTGAGAGCCAAAACTCTCTGCGTGAACCACGTTCATGAGTGATTGCATGATTTCCAACATTAATAATTCCCCCCTTAAGTCTGCATGTGCCTAAGTCAACACCTGTCACTCATGAAGCCCATTCCTTTCCATTTGGAAGTCATCCCCTCTTCCCAAAGGAACTTAGGATAAAAACATATCCTTCAAATCATATTTTAGAATAATAATAAATTATTATTCCCTTGGAATTAATCCCTTAGGCTTATCCCCTCTTTCCAACCTCTCAGCCCCCTCTCCCTTACCCAGCCTAGTGGAGCTTAGTCCCCCATACTCTTTATTCATGGTTGGTCTACACGCATCCATGTTTTTATATCAATAATATGAATATTTACATGTACAAAACGAGCTCCTAGAATTTTACACCTAGGCTCTCTGACCTACTAACACATAAGCCTACCAGCTTATAATTTCTCAGCTCACTAGCCTACAAAGCATTTTTACAATTCATAATACAATTGGGGCTCATCCTAGGAATATTACAATCCCCTCTCCTTATTTTTGCATTGTCCTCAGTGCAATATATTTACACAACATAAGTAAGATTTTCAAAATATTCAAAACGATGTGGGTATTCTGCCTACATAGCATCTTCATGCTCCCATGTTGCATCCTTAGGACCGTACTAGGTCCATTGGACCTTTACAATCCCTATGGATCGATTCCAGAGCTGTTTCCTCTTCCGGTCCAATATGAACACCGGATACACTTGCAAGATGCCTTCTTTCTCCACTTGAATCACATTCCAATCAATAACATGATTAGCATGAGGTATATATTTCTTAAGCAATGAAAAATGAAACACATTATGTACAGTCATGGATGCCGACAATGCAAGCATATATGAAAATGGTCCAATCCTTTCTAGGATTTGAAATGGCCCACAATATCTAGCTGCCAACTTGGAACAGTTTCCCATCTTCGGGGAACTTCTGTTGGCTTTCACTTTCATGAAAACATGATCACCCACCTTAAAATCCCTATGGGTTCTATTCTTATCAGCATAAACTTTTTGCCTATCTTGGGCAACCTTCAAATTCTACTTAATCTTCAGCATTTGATCTTCCATTTCTTTGAGCATCTCTAGCCCAACCAATGCCCTATCAATTGGGTTATCCCATCTTATTGGTGTTTGCACTTTCTTCCATAATGTTCTTCAAACGAGCTCATCTTCAGTGATGCTTGATACCCATTGTTATAGGAAAATTCTACCAAGTGTAGGTAGTCTTCCCATTTAGATGTTTTTTCCATCACATACATCCTTAGCATATCTTCTATCACTTGGTTCACCCTCTCTGTCTACCCATCGAAATCAAGATGATAAGAAGTGTTGAAGTTCATATTCGTTCTAAATCCTTTGAATAACCCCTTCCAGAATTTTGAGGTAAATTTTGGGTCTCTGTCAAACACAATTGTCTTGGGAATACCGTGAAATCATGATACTTCCCTCATATAGATATCGACAACATTAACTACCTTGTGAGTGGTCTTCAATGGAATAAAATGGGCATCTTTCGTATGCTTATCTACCACCACCATGATGGAATCATGTTGCTTGCCAGTTCTGGGAAATCCTGTGATGAAATCCATTGTCACCACTTCCCACTGCCACTCAAGAATGGGAAATGGTTGTAGCAACCCTTCTAGGTGCCTATGTTCAGCCTTGACCTTCTTACACTCCACACATCTGGCAATGTATTATGCAATTTCCTTCTTCATACCCGGCCAAAAGTAATGGTTCTTGACTGCTTCCACCGTTTTCTGATATCTAGGGTGCCCAACATAAGGCACATGCTTCATTTCCTTCAAGATCATTATTCTCAACTCTTGGGAATTAGGTACATAAATTATGTTTTGTACAAGAGTGTTCCATCAGCTTCCAGTTTATAATTTTCCACTTTTTGTAGAATCTCACCTTGTTGTATCTTTGCTACCAATTCCATGTACTACAAATCTACATTTGCATCTTCCGAAATTATGCATTTAATATTAGTTTAATACATGCTAATGGATGTGGAATGTAGTTCATGCACTCTTCTGCTAAGTGCATCAACTAATTTTTTCTCCTTTTCTTTGATATGCTTAATATCAAAGTTGTACTCACAAAGAAATTCCAACCATCTACTCTGCCTATCATTCAAGGTTGGGTGATCAAACAAATACTTCAAACTATTATGGTCCATCCTTAGTTCAAACCTCTTTCCCATGAGGTATTGTCTCCATTTCTTTAGTGCGTGTACAATGGCAGCCAACTCCAAATCATGATTTGCATAGTTCTTTTCATGCTCTTTCAATTTTATGGACTCATAACATATTACAAACAAATTCTAGCTGAGGAATCCTCTCGGTCCTTCTTTTCATGCATCTGTACACACTACAAAATCTTTGTTTGGATATACAATCCTCACGATTGCATCACTAGTTAACAGTTTCTTCAATTGCTCGAAGCTTCTCTCACATTCTTCTATCCATTTAAATTTCTTCTCCTTCCTTTGCAAGGAAGTGATGGGGTGAGCTACCCTTGAGAACCCTACAATGAACCTTCTATAATAGCCAGCTAGACCCATAAAGGATCTGACTTCTGTCACATTATTCAGCGCTGACCATTCTCTAATGGCTTCTACCTTCTCAGGATCCACATTTATCCCATCTTTTGAAATGATATGTCCCAAATAATGGATCTTCTTTTGATAGAATGAGTAGTTGATCAATTTGACATAAAGTTGATTCTCTCTTAGCACTTCCAAGACCATCCTCATGTGTTGTTCATGCTCTTCCTCTGACTTGGAATACACCAGGATGTCATCCAAAAAGACTATGACAAACTTGTCAAGATATTCTCCGAATAGACCATTCATTAGACACATGAAAACAACGGGTTCATTTGATAACCCAAATCACACCTCTATGAATTCATAATGACCATACCTTGTTCTGAAGGAATTCTTGTTGATGTCTTCATCCTTTATCCTTACCTGGTGGTACCTTGACCTGAGATCTATATTTGAAAATATCTTGGCATCCTTCAACTGATCAAAGAAATCATCGATCCTTGGCAAAGGATACTTGTTCTTAATAGTTACTTTGTTCAGTTGTCTGAAATCAATGCACAATCTCAACGTCCCATCCTTCTTCTTCACGAACAAGAGTGGGGCACCCTAAGGTGATACACCTAGGTGTATATACCCCTTCTTCTAAAGCTCTTCAAGTTGCAATTGCAATTCTTTCATCTTCGGTGTACTCATTCTGTAAGGATTGTTCGAAACTGGAGCTACTATAGGCATTATGTTTATAGAGAAATCAATATCTCTTTTCGAGGGTAGTCCTAGTACCTCCTTGAATACATCTTCAAAATATTTTAATACTGCATGGTATTCAATATTCGACACCTTATCCTTAGGTGCTTCATCCATATGAGCTGCAAATATTTGGAAGCCTTTCCTGTAGCACTTCTTCAGCTGCATTGTTGAGATTTCTCTGATAGCAACTGCTCTAGGAATTCCTTAGACTATTCTCTAATTTCCTTCCTCATCCAGAAAAGAGAATTCCTTGTTACAGTAGTCTAAGATGGCATGGTGCTGGTCCAACCAATCCATTCCAGTTAGACAACCATAGGAACCTAAAGGTAAAATGTTCAATTCAGCTCTAGTTCTCAATCCATTCATGTCCACTGGACAGGACATGACTAACTCAGTAACTTTTATTTTGGTTCTTATAGACAATTGCACTAAGCAAGATTTTGCATGCTTGTTTCTTGGCAATTTCAAACTTTCCACCATTCTAGGATCTATATAACTGTGAATAGCCCATGAATCAATTAAAATAGTAAAAGCATGGTTGTTGATCATACCTTCCACTTCAATCATATGTGATTGAAACTCAACTTGCTTGTTGTCCAGGGCTGCATAGATCCTGAGTATTCTACTGCCCATGTCTTCCACTATTTCTGCCTGTTGAACATTGTGGACATCTCTCACTTTGTCACTTCTATGGGGGCAATCTATGTACCTATTATTTCCTTTACAATGCCAACATTGTATAGGTGGGAGTCTTGGCATTTGTCCACCTACTTCTTCCTTCCCGGGCTCTCTAAAATATGGATGTCCTCGAGGACTGTTTCTGAAAAAGGATAGCTTAGCTCCCTTCTTCCTCTGATCCATCTTGAATTTCTTCTTGTATTCCCAAGAATTCTGGAAAGTGGGCTTTTCTCCTTGCTGCTCATATAAGAATTTTTCTCTTCTTATGGTTTCTTTCATAGTCTTAGGATCATCATACTGGATCTTGTCACTAATGGAAGATGGTAGTCCACTCAGATACCTTTGAATTTTGATAGTCTCATCTTTGATGAAAGGGACATACTTAAGAAATTCCAAAAACCTTTGCTCATATTCATCAATGGACATACTGCCCATCTTGAGTTCAAAGAAATCTTTCATCTTTCTGTCATAGTATCTCTTAGTCAAGTATTTATTTTTGAAATATTTCTTGACTTCGCTCCAAGTGACATTTTTCTCTTTAATGTGTTGCACCTGCACCAGTTGATCCCACCACATGGATTACTTTCCTTTTAGTTGATACATTGCAATTCTTCCTTTTGCATGAGAGGAATAATTCTACAGTTGGAATTATTTCCTCATGTCAAGAAACCATGTCTCAACATCTTCCTCCTTCTTGTGTTCTCCATCAAACGTAGGAGGTTTAATCTTGTTCATTTCACCCTTCATCACATCCACTCCATATTTCCTATGATTTCTCGTAGGAGATGGGCTTGAACTACTATGTGCTCTCCTCTTAGAGTGACCTTGGGAGTGATGATAGTGTCTACCAACACTCCTTGATTTCCTCTTCTCATCTAGGAACCTGTGACTTCCTGATTTACTGGAGTCACTCTCCTTATCCAATTTCCTTTCTATCCTTTCCATGCTTCGCATCAACTTTATGTTGAATTATCCCTATTGGTCCCTGGATTTCATGATATTTCTGTTATCTTCTCGATGATGTTGGACATATTTCTGCAATATTTCAATGATTTTCATCATGCTTCCTTTCTTATCTATCTCTTTTCCATGCCCATTGGAGTTCGATCCTTCAAATCCCAAATGGACATCCATTTCTCTAGTTGCATTCTCTAAACTGGAAGCATTAAGTGCCTCCTCCATTTCTCTATACTCTGCGGCAATTCAATTCGGCTATGAAAATTGTTGACTCTGCAAACAAAATTTGCAGTCAATCGAAATTTTTCAGGCCATCAGTCCTTAACAAATTCCACAGTATTCATAAGCCAATCTTATTCAAGAAAATGTTCAGATTTCATTCTCTGTGATTCTCTATCAATCAAGAATCCTTGCAGATCCTTTTGTTCTACAACAAATTTTCAGGCACTAGCCCCTTTCTCTTATTCCCCAATGCATGCAACCACATATGTGACCAAGCGCTAGATCGATAGGCACTTACTCGAGACTTTGGGCCTATGGCTTTAGAAGTTTTTTTTTTTTTTTTTAAACACATCACAACAACCGCTTAGAGTTCTGAATTATAAACTCACGGAGTGGGGTGGATCAACAATCCACAACTACCTAGCATCCAACTGTTGACACCCAGTGTTGAAATTCCAGCATCAAATCTTCGGAGCTTCGAAGATTCAAGACTTCGGGTTTCAGAAGTTTTCATGCTTGCTTCCTTCTAGTCTCCTGAATTTTGAATTTTTCGGACTTATTTACCCTCCAGGTCCACATAGTATAGATGTCACTAGCTAAGGTGGTGTCACATGGCATGTCTAGGAAGGTCCATGTCACCCCTGACGACATTCTCCGACCCCACCATGTCTTCTCTTTTTCTTCGGAACTTCGGACTTCAGAAGTTTTCCCCTCAACATACATTAATTCTCCTGAATTCCTAAATCTGAAATTATAATCTACCATGAGATCCATGGCTCACAACTTCTTACACGTAGATTCGACAGCTTGGATCCGTCATTCACCACGCGTCTTACCTTCTTCTCTTGTATTGATCTAACGATCAAGTTCTTCTCTTCAGATACATGGCACATACATACTCTGTTATTCCACGGATTTCCAAAGAAACTCATGGCTAACTGATTTACAACATTACCAGATATGACGGTTGTGATGGATTCTCCTTCTCCCGAACAGATCCTATGACCCACATTACTCTGCAGTACAATACCCCATCTATCATGGTTTTACAATACCACTACAGCTCATGAGATTCATAACATGACCAAGGTAACCTATTGGCACTCAGGACTATTCTGAAGTTTGAAATTGGTTCCTCTTGACACAATTTCCACCTGAGAGCTTGGTTATCATGACCACTTATCTAGCCCATCTAGGATCAATGCTTGAACCTATGGCTCTGAACTTGAATTTTTTCCATTTCAACAACAATTATTTTCCAAAACCTTTGCTTCAACTTCCACTAACTTGGCCCATCTAGGCTTAGTGTTGAAACCTTGGCTCTGATACCAATTTGTAACATCCCTGACCATCAACACCCCTGCCAGGAAACTCTACCAAAATACCTTGTCTTCTACAAACTAGCTATGATACCATAATGTAACATCCGTATCCATCAACAGACCAGGCAACGCCACATAAGAACATACGTATAAACATAACATGCATATTTAATAAATTTAAATCAAATAACACAGAGTTACTGCTACCATATAAACTCAAATGGAATTAACAGTAATTCATACATACAATGAAATACATGATAACATTTCAATAGTCACAGACATGCATAACATATATAATTTATCACAAAAATGATACTTATCTTTTAACTGGAGTAAAACCACCAACTATGTGCAGAACTTCTACGAACCTCCCATCCTTAGTCCACACTTCTCATTATTCTCAGCACTGGGTCACCCCCGAGCTGGGACTAAACCCCACTGAGAAAGGGATTCCTAGGCTAGGCAAGGTCAATAGGAAATTCACACAGTTTAAGAGGAAGGATTCTCTCCCAGGAGCCACTTACGCCCACTGCTCACAAACTCTCAT
>JASDQU010100095.1:30852-51642 GCA_032191745.1 Picea mariana
TGAATATATTCATTCTTCACATCCATCTGATGGAATTCCAATCCCTTGGTTGTCGCAATGGAAAGTGATAAATGTATGGAATCCATCTTCACTACTAGAGAGAAGGTCTGGTCATAGTCAATATCGTGCACATGTTGAAATCTTTTGGTAACTATCATGGCTTTGTATCTGCTAACTTGTCCATCTGTTATTCTCTTTGTCCTATAGACCCATATACACCTGATAAGTTTCCTTCATACAGGAAGGGGAACCAGATCCCAAGTCTAGTTCTTGAGGAGGGATTTGTACTCATCCTGCATGGAGGATTCCAAAAAGGTATTCTCTGCAGCCTCTCCAAAGGTATGAATACTGAACCAAGAAATGATGCCTGGGTGGCATCCATTCAGTGGTGGTGAGTGCAAGGGGAGACTCCTTGAAATCAGATCGATTCTTCCTCGTATCAGCTAGATCCCCAACAAGATCTCCTGCATCCTAAAGAGTAGTCTTGGCCCACTTGGGCCTCAGCTCTAGCTTTGCATCTGCGTCTACATGCACTAACTATGCATATGATTGTACTGACTCTGTATCTAAATCATTTGAATCCACTGAATCAAAACTCTTATATGAAGAAGAGTCGACATGTGCATGCTCATCATCTCTAGCAAGTGGAAGAACAAAAGTGTCTGCATGCGGTTGTTGAGGTACATGCGATATACTTTCCTCAAATTGGAAACTACGCAAAATGATGAGCTAGTCTGAGGAGATATCAATGAGTCTATATATGTAACGTCCCTGACCAACAACACTACCAAAATACCTTGTCTTCTACAAACTAGCTATGATACCATTATGTAACATCCTCGACCATCAATAGACCAGGCAACACCATATAAGAACATATGTATAAAAATAACATGCATATTTAATGAATTTAAATCAAATAACATAGATTTACTACTACCATACAGACTCAAATGGAATTAACACTAATTCATACATGCAATGGAATACATGATAAAATTTCAAGAGTCGCAGACATGCATAACATATATAATTTAGCATGAAAATGATACTTATCTTTTAACTAGAGTAAAATCAACAACTGCATCCAGACCTTCGACGAACCTCCTAGCCTTAGACTACACTTCTCATCACTCTCAGCAGTGGGTCATCCCTGCGCTGGGACTAAACCCCATCGAGCAAGGGATTCCTAGGCTAGGCAAGGTCAATAGGAAAGTCACATAGTTTAAGAGGAAGGATTCTCTCCTAGGAGCCACTTACTCCCACTGCTCACAGACTCTCATTCCCCACATGCATGTCCCATCCCAGGAGTATACACCTTCACTATCACATATTCCATCGACTGCTCCACCTCCCTTACCTTTGGATTCAGCAACAGGCCAGACCAGAATTCTCAGAGCTCTGTAGCAGCTACGATACTCATTCTAGGAGAACTCACCTCCTCAACACACTCTCTCACCTGGAGAGAGTTGCTCATAGGCCACACAACCTTCTTATTCAATCCACAACCAGCTCTCTCATCTGGAGAGAGAGTTGCTCATAGGCATGACAACCTGATTCTTCAACCACAGTGGCCAAGTTGGGTAAGGAAAGGGATGACTTAGTAGAATTACAGAGGTTCCAAATGTTCATGGTTTCAGCAATTACAAAAATGGCTGGCTACGGGCTTTCTTAGTGCGTGAGTGAACTCATGAGGAGAAAAATGGGGTAGACTAGTCTAGCCTAGCCAATATGGTGAAAGCGTGAGAGCCAAAACTCTCTGCGTGAACCACGTTCATGAGTGATTGCATGATTTCCAACATTAATAATTCCCCCCTTAAGTCTGCATGTGCCTAAGTCAACACCTGTCACTCATGAAGCCCATTCCTTTCCATTTGGAAGTCATCCCCTCTTCCCAAAGGAACTTAGGATAAAAACATATCCTTCAAATCATATTTTAGAATAATAATAAATTATTATTCCCTTGGAATTAATCCCTTAGGCTTATCCCCTCTTTCCAACCTCTCAGCCCCCTCTCCCTTACCCAGCCTAGTGGAGCTTAGTCCCCCATACTCTTTATTCATGGTTGGTCTACACGCATCCATGTTTTTATATCAATAATATGAATATTTACATGTACAAAACGAGCTCCTAGAATTTTACACCTAGGCTCTCTGACCTACTAACACATAAGCCTACCAGCTTATAATTTCTCAGCTCACTAGCCTACAAAGCATTTTTACAATTCATAATACAATTGGGGCTCATCCTAGGAATATTACAATCCCCTCTCCTTATTTTTGCATTGTCCTCAGTGCAATATATTTACACAACATAAGTAAGATTTTCAAAATATTCAAAACGATGTGGGTATTCTGCCTACATAGCATCTTCATGCTCCCATGTTGCATCCTTAGGACCGTACTAGGTCCATTGGACCTTTACAATCCCTATGGATCGATTCCAGAGCTGTTTCCTCTTCCGGTCCAATATGAACACCGGATACACTTGCAAGATGCCTTCTTTCTCCACTTGAATCACATTCCAATCAATAACATGATTAGCATGAGGTATATATTTCTTAAGCAATGAAAAATGAAACACATTATGTACAGTCATGGATGCCGACAATGCAAGCATATATGAAAATGGTCCAATCCTTTCTAGGATTTGAAATGGCCCACAATATCTAGCTGCCAACTTGGAACAGTTTCCCATCTTCGGGGAACTTCTGTTGGCTTTCACTTTCATGAAAACATGATCACCCACCTTAAAATCCCTATGGGTTCTATTCTTATCAGCATAAACTTTTTGCCTATCTTGGGCAACCTTCAAATTCTACTTAATCTTCAGCATTTGATCTTCCATTTCTTTGAGCATCTCTAGCCCAACCAATGCCCTATCAATTGGGTTATCCCATCTTATTGGTGTTTGCACTTTCTTCCATAATGTTCTTCAAACGAGCTCATCTTCAGTGATGCTTGATACCCATTGTTATAGGAAAATTCTACCAAGTGTAGGTAGTCTTCCCATTTAGATGTTTTTTCCATCACATACATCCTTAGCATATCTTCTATCACTTGGTTCACCCTCTCTGTCTACCCATCGAAATCAAGATGATAAGAAGTGTTGAAGTTCATATTCGTTCTAAATCCTTTGAATAACCCCTTCCAGAATTTTGAGGTAAATTTTGGGTCTCTGTCAAACACAATTGTCTTGGGAATACCGTGAAATCATGATACTTCCCTCATATAGATATCGACAACATTAACTACCTTGTGAGTGGTCTTCAATGGAATAAAATGGGCATCTTTCGTATGCTTATCTACCACCACCATGATGGAATCATGTTGCTTGCCAGTTCTGGGAAATCCTGTGATGAAATCCATTGTCACCACTTCCCACTGCCACTCAAGAATGGGAAATGGTTGTAGCAACCCTTCTAGGTGCCTATGTTCAGCCTTGACCTTCTTACACTCCACACATCTGGCAATGTATTATGCAATTTCCTTCTTCATACCCGGCCAAAAGTAATGGTTCTTGACTGCTTCCACCGTTTTCTGATATCTAGGGTGCCCAACATAAGGCACATGCTTCATTTCCTTCAAGATCATTATTCTCAACTCTTGGGAATTAGGTACATAAATTATGTTTTGTACAAGAGTGTTCCATCAGCTTCCAGTTTATAATTTTCCACTTTTTGTAGAATCTCACCTTGTTGTATCTTTGCTACCAATTCCATGTACTACAAATCTACATTTGCATCTTCCGAAATTATGCATTTAATATTAGTTTAATACATGCTAATGGATGTGGAATGTAGTTCATGCACTCTTCTGCTAAGTGCATCAACTAATTTTTTCTCCTTTTCTTTGATATGCTTAATATCAAAGTTGTACTCACAAAGAAATTCCAACCATCTACTCTGCCTATCATTCAAGGTTGGGTGATCAAACAAATACTTCAAACTATTATGGTCCATCCTTAGTTCAAACCTCTTTCCCATGAGGTATTGTCTCCATTTCTTTAGTGCGTGTACAATGGCAGCCAACTCCAAATCATGATTTGCATAGTTCTTTTCATGCTCTTTCAATTTTATGGACTCATAACATATTACAAACAAATTCTAGCTGAGGAATCCTCTCGGTCCTTCTTTTCATGCATCTGTACACACTACAAAATCTTTGTTTGGATATACAATCCTCACGATTGCATCACTAGTTAACAGTTTCTTCAATTGCTCGAAGCTTCTCTCACATTCTTCTATCCATTTAAATTTCTTCTCCTTCCTTTGCAAGGAAGTGATGGGGTGAGCTACCCTTGAGAACCCTACAATGAACCTTCTATAATAGCCAGCTAGACCCATAAAGGATCTGACTTCTGTCACATTATTCAGCGCTGACCATTCTCTAATGGCTTCTACCTTCTCAGGATCCACATTTATCCCATCTTTTGAAATGATATGTCCCAAATAATGGATCTTCTTTTGATAGAATGAGTAGTTGATCAATTTGACATAAAGTTGATTCTCTCTTAGCACTTCCAAGACCATCCTCATGTGTTGTTCATGCTCTTCCTCTGACTTGGAATACACCAGGATGTCATCCAAAAAGACTATGACAAACTTGTCAAGATATTCTCCGAATAGACCATTCATTAGACACATGAAAACAACGGGTTCATTTGATAACCCAAATCACACCTCTATGAATTCATAATGACCATACCTTGTTCTGAAGGAATTCTTGTTGATGTCTTCATCCTTTATCCTTACCTGGTGGTACCTTGACCTGAGATCTATATTTGAAAATATCTTGGCATCCTTCAACTGATCAAAGAAATCATCGATCCTTGGCAAAGGATACTTGTTCTTAATAGTTACTTTGTTCAGTTGTCTGAAATCAATGCACAATCTCAACGTCCCATCCTTCTTCTTCACGAACAAGAGTGGGGCACCCTAAGGTGATACACCTAGGTGTATATACCCCTTCTTCTAAAGCTCTTCAAGTTGCAATTGCAATTCTTTCATCTTCGGTGTACTCATTCTGTAAGGATTGTTCGAAACTGGAGCTACTATAGGCATTATGTTTATAGAGAAATCAATATCTCTTTTCGAGGGTAGTCCTAGTACCTCCTTGAATACATCTTCAAAATATTTTAATACTGCATGGTATTCAATATTCGACACCTTATCCTTAGGTGCTTCATCCATATGAGCTGCAAATATTTGGAAGCCTTTCCTGTAGCACTTCTTCAGCTGCATTGTTGAGATTTCTCTGATAGCAACTGCTCTAGGAATTCCTTAGACTATTCTCTAATTTCCTTCCTCATCCAGAAAAGAGAATTCCTTGTTACAGTAGTCTAAGATGGCATGGTGCTGGTCCAACCAATCCATTCCAGTTAGACAACCATAGGAACCTAAAGGTAAAATGTTCAATTCAGCTCTAGTTCTCAATCCATTCATGTCCACTGGACAGGACATGACTAACTCAGTAACTTTTATTTTGGTTCTTATAGACAATTGCACTAAGCAAGATTTTGCATGCTTGTTTCTTGGCAATTTCAAACTTTCCACCATTCTAGGATCTATATAACTGTGAATAGCCCATGAATCAATTAAAATAGTAAAAGCATGGTTGTTGATCATACCTTCCACTTCAATCATATGTGATTGAAACTCAACTTGCTTGTTGTCCAGGGCTGCATAGATCCTGAGTATTCTACTGCCCATGTCTTCCACTATTTCTGCCTGTTGAACATTGTGGACATCTCTCACTTTGTCACTTCTATGGGGGCAATCTATGTACCTATTATTTCCTTTACAATGCCAACATTGTATAGGTGGGAGTCTTGGCATTTGTCCACCTACTTCTTCCTTCCCGGGCTCTCTAAAATATGGATGTCCTCGAGGACTGTTTCTGAAAAAGGATAGCTTAGCTCCCTTCTTCCTCTGATCCATCTTGAATTTCTTCTTGTATTCCCAAGAATTCTGGAAAGTGGGCTTTTCTCCTTGCTGCTCATATAAGAATTTTTCTCTTCTTATGGTTTCTTTCATAGTCTTAGGATCATCATACTGGATCTTGTCACTAATGGAAGATGGTAGTCCACTCAGATACCTTTGAATTTTGATAGTCTCATCTTTGATGAAAGGGACATACTTAAGAAATTCCAAAAACCTTTGCTCATATTCATCAATGGACATACTGCCCATCTTGAGTTCAAAGAAATCTTTCATCTTTCTGTCATAGTATCTCTTAGTCAAGTATTTATTTTTGAAATATTTCTTGACTTCGCTCCAAGTGACATTTTTCTCTTTAATGTGTTGCACCTGCACCAGTTGATCCCACCACATGGATTACTTTCCTTTTAGTTGATACATTGCAATTCTTCCTTTTGCATGAGAGGAATAATTCTACAGTTGGAATTATTTCCTCATGTCAAGAAACCATGTCTCAACATCTTCCTCCTTCTTGTGTTCTCCATCAAACGTAGGAGGTTTAATCTTGTTCATTTCACCCTTCATCACATCCACTCCATATTTCCTATGATTTCTCGTAGGAGATGGGCTTGAACTACTATGTGCTCTCCTCTTAGAGTGACCTTGGGAGTGATGATAGTGTCTACCAACACTCCTTGATTTCCTCTTCTCATCTAGGAACCTGTGACTTCCTGATTTACTGGAGTCACTCTCCTTATCCAATTTCCTTTCTATCCTTTCCATGCTTCGCATCAACTTTATGTTGAATTATCCCTATTGGTCCCTGGATTTCATGATATTTCTGTTATCTTCTCGATGATGTTGGACATATTTCTGCAATATTTCAATGATTTTCATCATGCTTCCTTTCTTATCTATCTCTTTTCCATGCCCATTGGAGTTCGATCCTTCAAATCCCAAATGGACATCCATTTCTCTAGTTGCATTCTCTAAACTGGAAGCATTAAGTGCCTCCTCCATTTCTCTATACTCTGCGGCAATTCAATTCGGCTATGAAAATTGTTGACTCTGCAAACAAAATTTGCAGTCAATCGAAATTTTTCAGGCCATCAGTCCTTAACAAATTCCACAGTATTCATAAGCCAATCTTATTCAAGAAAATGTTCAGATTTCATTCTCTGTGATTCTCTATCAATCAAGAATCCTTGCAGATCCTTTTGTTCTACAACAAATTTTCAGGCACTAGCCCCTTTCTCTTATTCCCCAATGCATGCAACCACATATGTGACCAAGCGCTAGATCGATAGGCACTTACTCGAGACTTTGGGCCTATGGCTTTAGAAGTTTTTTTTTTTTTTTTTAAACACATCACAACAACCGCTTAGAGTTCTGAATTATAAACTCACGGAGTGGGGTGGATCAACAATCCACAACTACCTAGCATCCAACTGTTGACACCCAGTGTTGAAATTCCAGCATCAAATCTTCGGAGCTTCGAAGATTCAAGACTTCGGGTTTCAGAAGTTTTCATGCTTGCTTCCTTCTAGTCTCCTGAATTTTGAATTTTTCGGACTTATTTACCCTCCAGGTCCACATAGTATAGATGTCACTAGCTAAGGTGGTGTCACATGGCATGTCTAGGAAGGTCCATGTCACCCCTGACGACATTCTCCGACCCCACCATGTCTTCTCTTTTTCTTCGGAACTTCGGACTTCAGAAGTTTTCCCCTCAACATACATTAATTCTCCTGAATTCCTAAATCTGAAATTATAATCTACCATGAGATCCATGGCTCACAACTTCTTACACGTAGATTCGACAGCTTGGATCCGTCATTCACCACGCGTCTTACCTTCTTCTCTTGTATTGATCTAACGATCAAGTTCTTCTCTTCAGATACATGGCACATACATACTCTGTTATTCCACGGATTTCCAAAGAAACTCATGGCTAACTGATTTACAACATTACCAGATATGACGGTTGTGATGGATTCTCCTTCTCCCGAACAGATCCTATGACCCACATTACTCTGCAGTACAATACCCCATCTATCATGGTTTTACAATACCACTACAGCTCATGAGATTCATAACATGACCAAGGTAACCTATTGGCACTCAGGACTATTCTGAAGTTTGAAATTGGTTCCTCTTGACACAATTTCCACCTGAGAGCTTGGTTATCATGACCACTTATCTAGCCCATCTAGGATCAATGCTTGAACCTATGGCTCTGAACTTGAATTTTTTCCATTTCAACAACAATTATTTTCCAAAACCTTTGCTTCAACTTCCACTAACTTGGCCCATCTAGGCTTAGTGTTGAAACCTTGGCTCTGATACCAATTTGTAACATCCCTGACCATCAACACCCCTGCCAGGAAACTCTACCAAAATACCTTGTCTTCTACAAACTAGCTATGATACCATAATGTAACATCCGTATCCATCAACAGACCAGGCAACGCCACATAAGAACATACGTATAAACATAACATGCATATTTAATAAATTTAAATCAAATAACACAGAGTTACTGCTACCATATAAACTCAAATGGAATTAACAGTAATTCATACATACAATGAAATACATGATAACATTTCAATAGTCACAGACATGCATAACATATATAATTTATCACAAAAATGATACTTATCTTTTAACTGGAGTAAAACCACCAACTATGTGCAGAACTTCTACGAACCTCCCATCCTTAGTCCACACTTCTCATTATTCTCAGCACTGGGTCACCCCCGAGCTGGGACTAAACCCCACTGAGAAAGGGATTCCTAGGCTAGGCAAGGTCAATAGGAAATTCACACAGTTTAAGAGGAAGGATTCTCTCCCAGGAGCCACTTACGCCCACTGCTCACAAACTCTCATTCACTACATGCCTATCCCACCCCAGGAGTATACACCTCCATGGTCACATAGTCCATTGGCTTCTCCACCTCCCTTACCTTGGGCTTTAGCAACAGGCTGGACCAGAATTCTCAGAGATCTATAGTAGCTATGGGACTTCTTCCAGGAGAACTCACCTCCTTAGCACACTCTCTCACTTGGAGAGAGTTTCTCATAGGCCTGACAACCTACTTCTTCAATCCATAACCACCTCTCTCACCTGGAGAGAGAGTTTCTCACAGGCCTGGCAACCTGCTTCTTCAACCACAGTGGCTAAGATGAGTAAGGAAAGGGATGACTCAGTAGAATTACAGAGGTGCCAAATGGTCACGGTTTTATCAATTGCCAAAATGGATGGTTGTGGGCTTTCTCATTGCGTGAGTGAACTCGTGAAGAGAAAAACGGGGCAGACTGGTCTAGCCTAGCCAAGATGGTGAAAGAGTGAGAGAAAAAACTATCTTCGTGAACCCCGTCTATGAGTGCCTGTGTGAGTGCCAACATCAAGAATTTCCCCCTTAAGTCTGCATGTGCCTGCGCTGACACCTATCGCTCATGAAGCACGTTCCTTTCCATTTGGAAGTCATTCTCTCTTCCCAAAGGAACTTAGGATAAAAACATATCCTTCTAATCATCTTTTTGAATAATAATAAACTATTATTCTCTTGGACTTAAGCCCTTAGGATTATCCCCTCTTTCCAACCTCTCAACCCCCTCTCCCTTACCCAGCCTAGTGGAGCTTAGTCCCCCATACTCTTTCTTTGTGGTCGGTCTACATGCAGCCATGTTTTTATATTAATAATATGAATATTTACATGTACAAAATAGGCTCCTGGCCTTTCACACCTAGGCTCTCTAGCCTACTAACACATAAGCCTACCAGCTTATAATTGCTCGGCTCACCAGCCTACAAAACATGTTTACAATTCATAATACAGCTGGGGCTCATCCTAGGGATATTACAATATCCCTTCACACCATAGGGGTATCCAACAAAGATACATTCTATACTTTGTGGATCAAGTGCCTTCCTCTTCTCAGAGGGAATCTTGGCACATGCACGACAACTGAATATACGAAAGTGGGTCACTTTCATTTTGAGGCCACGCCAAGCATCGTAGGGGGTCTTATCCTTTACATATATATGGGGATATGTTTTTGGATGTAGTTTGCACGATTAAGTGCTTCAACCCATAATATTTATGGAAGTCACTTTGCATACAACATGCACAATGTCATCTCTTTCAGGGATCTATTTTTCCACTCAACCACTCCATTTTTCTACGGAGTATAAGGAACCGTGTGCTGCAACTGAATCTTGGACTTAAGATAAATATTTTTTATATCATAGTTGACATACTCCCTGTTATCAAATTAATCGGTAAGTGTAGACACAAACAAATCTCTCTAGCTTCCACGGGAAACTAGAACAAAACAAAACAGAATACTTACTTTTCCCTAAACTTCATCATCATATGAACTAGTTTAGTGAAGTACAAATGACATACCTTTTAAATGATGCTTGATCCTCTCTAGTGTCTCCCTTGTATCTCCTTCCTTGAGTTTTCATAATAGTAGACCTATCTAAGAATCACAAACCAACAAAGAGGGAAAACAAAGATATATGTATTCTAATGAAGTTTATGTATATGATCAAGGAATTATACAATAGAAGACGATATGCTTATATAGGGAAGAAATGTATTATTGTATTAAGTGAATAGAAAGTGGAGAATACAACCTATTCCTTGATGTTGCAAGGTCCCCTTTTGACGAATCTTTGCTTCAACACAGACACCTTTGCTCCAATGTCTTGAATGAAGAAGATCCACAATCTGACTTGAAGAACTAAAGCAAAGTTCTCAAGCATAATCTGAAGTAGAAATCTCCATACAAATCTTATCCTATTCAACCTTAGCATTTTCCATGAGAGATCCCTCTTTATATATTGTGAAAGAGAGATGGATGAGGAGATTAGTATGATCCCACCAAATAAGAGAAGCGAGTAAGATCCAAACTGTTTGGAGGCCACCTCATCTTCTAGAAGATTCCCTTCTAGAACATTTGTGAAATTTGACCTTTCTCATGCTTTAAGCATTGCCACACCTTATGCACAAACAACATGCAATGACATCACAATATAGTTTTAGGGCAGAGTGCGACGATCATGCATCGTCGCACCCCATGCATATAGCAAGCTGTGGCAACCTTCCTTGACATGGTTTTTGAGAGAGGAAAGAAAATCACTTTTCCCATGGAGAAAGTCTTCTTTTAGTATTTTCATGGAACATGAACACATGTTGTCAGGTGATCACCAAGGTGAATAAAATAATGTGTAACAGAATTCTCCCCAAAGTATGAAGTTGGAACTTGTGATAGCTGAAATACTTTGTAGAATGTGTGTGTCAAAAACAAGGAGTGTATCGGAGATTTCTGTTGAAGGGTTCGGTGCTTGGCTATTGCAAAGGGAGCGTCGGCATTGGACAACAAGTCTAGGGGCGCGCTGCATTTTATAAAATTCACTGGATTTTAAAGAGAGCGTCGAGAGGGAGCCAACGCTCACCTCACTGACCAAAGGGAGTGCCAGCCCTGTACTGGACTTACGCGCCACTCGTAGTTTTGGTTCAGTGCACCCGTATATACTCCAAAGGAGCACTGACAAAGATTCGTATGAAGTTTAAGGAAACACGCCTCTGAGTCCTTTGTTCCCTCCCATGCAGCCTGCGACTTTCCTCCATACCATGGCTGACTCCGGGGAGCCTGATCCGCCTCCGGAGGTTCTAGCATTCAGAACCATGATCGTTGCTGGCCCCAAGCACCCTCCATCCATGAATCAGCAGAAGTTTGTAAAGAAACTGGACACAATCCCTATGGTGGCCCTCTCGGAAGAAGAAACCTGCAAAGCAGCCTTGAATCTGGCTGAGAGAGGCCTCATAGGACAGTTCACGGGCCTCTGGCCCTCACCCAAAACAGTGGAAGACTGGACTCAAAGGAACTGGAAGCCATTGATCAAAGAAGGAATCAAAAAAAATTTCGTAGGTAAGGTTTTCTTTGTGTTTGTTTTTGAAAACCCGGAGGATAGAGGAGTAATCTTCAGGAATGGGCCATACTTTATGGGACCCCAGGGCCTTTACCTAAACAAATGGACGCCAGATTTTGATCCTACCCAAGATGTCCCTTCTGTTGTCCCAGTTTGGGTCAGGCTTCCTCATTTACCTCTCCACTGCTGGAATAAAAAATCCCTCCAGATTATTGGCAATGCATTGGGAAAATAAATAGACCAAGTAGCACAAAAGGATCAGTATTCTTGTGCTCGTATTTGCGTAGAAGTGGATCTAGAAGAGGGGCTACCAGAAGAAATCAAGCTCAATGTAGTAGGGTGGACACATGTTCAGGAGATGGACTACCAGCAGCTACCTTTTAAATGTAGACATTGCCATGGGCAGGGACACTTTTCAAAGCATTGCAAGAAGAAGGCTGAGGAACAAGTAGACAAACAAAATGGGGAACAATGGACCCTAGTCCAGAAAAATGCAAACAAAAAAAAAGGCACAGATAAAGGCAAGATGGCCGGAGGACCTAGCAGCTCTAGAACAGGCCAAGATGCAGAAGCAAATCCAAATGGAACAGTAAGTGCGCAGAACAATCAAGAAAATTCAACCCAAGAGAACATGGAACAGGCAGACATACCACCTTCAAACAAAGAGGGAAGGGAGCTAGTGTAGACTGAAGCCAATCAAGGCAGCCCCTCCAATCCCTCGTACGCAGAAATTACAAAGAAAAAACCAGTGGAAAGATCAGGTTCTTCAGAGAATGAAACATATGAGCAACCCTCGAAAAAAGCAGGAAGGAAATCTCGTAAAGAAAAGAGGGAGGAGGAGGTGGAAAGACTCAAAACACAAGGAAGCCAGTCTACAATAGAAATGTCTATTGGGAGAAATATCAGACCAAGGTCGTCCAAGGGAGGCCTCAACCTCTCCCCCTTAAGTAAATAATGAATCTCGTCTCTTGGAATTGCAGAGGACTGGGGAATCCCTCCAAAATCGAAGCAGTAAAGGACCTTTTGAAAGAAGATCCCTCAGATATTCTCATGCTCCAAGAGACCAAAATAGAAGGGCAGGCCCTTCTAGAGATCAGCAGTTCAAAGTGGAATAAAATATCAGGCAAAGCAGTCAACTCAAGGGGAACCTCTGGAGGTCTGGCAACTCTTTGGTCTGAAGACCTATTCCATTTAAATAAGCAGCATGAAACCCAGCACTGGATATTTACAGAATTGAAGCACAAAGCAAGTAAGTTGTCCATCTCTCTCTTCAATCTTTATGTTCCTGTTTCCTACTCTGAAAAATGAGAATGTTGGAATTCTCTCTCTGTCTTTTTAGAGGATACTTCTCCTAGCAATATCATTATAGCTGGGGACCTAAATATTGTAATGAAAGCTAAAGAAAAGAGGGGGGGCACCAGCACTAGAGACCCCTTGCTGGCCAAGGTGGAGGAGATCACACAGACTTGGGATCTTTTAGATTTCAGCCCAGTTCGAGGCACTTATACTTGGTCCAATAATAGAGTGCGACTGGAACACATTTCTGCTCAGTTAGATCAATTCCTGGTACAAAGCTCCATAATGATGAACAAAAAGATCATTATCACCAAAATCCTTCCTAAACTCACCTCAGATCATAAGCCAATACATCTTCTCCTAGAAGAGGAAGAAGACCTGGGCCCTATTCCTTTCCGTTTCAGCCCTCAATGGATCGAGAGAGATGGTTTTATAGAGATAGTGAAAATAGCTTGGGCCAGATCCTTTTTTGGATCCTCAAGTTATGTGTGGGAGTAAAAGTTGAAAGCTACAAAACAAGCCCTGAAGGACTGGATAAAAAAAATAGCCCCTACTCCCACCGAAAAAATAAGAGAAGTAGTGTAGTCACTACAGACCTTGCAAACAAAAATGGAAATCAAAGACATCACTGCAGAGTTGCTGGAAAAAGAAATAAAAGAGCAACGATCCACATATCAATCTTTTCGGAAGGAAGAAGAATATTGGAGACTCAAATCCAGAAGTCTCTGGCTGAAGGTTGGGGATAGGAACACCTCCTTCTTCCACCGGAAATATAGAGAAAGACTGTCCAGGAATCATATAGCAGAAATCAAAAAAGTGGAGGGCCAAGTTTGCAAAGGCTTCAATCAAGTCAAAGCTGCCGCAGAAACCCACTTCAGGAATTTATACAGAGAAGGTACTCAAAGCAATGAAGAGGAGACTGTTGATTTCCTCTCCAACATCCCTTCCCTCATCATTCTGGAAGATAACACAATCGTCTGTAGACCAACAACAGAGGAAGAAATCATTAATGTTATTTGGTCCATGGATGCAGACAAGGCACCAGGGCCTGATGGATTTACAATCCATTTCTACAAAACTTGTTGGCATATTATCAAGGAAGATCTCCAGAAAATGATAAGTGGGTTTATGAAAAAAGCCAAGGTAGGGGGAGGAACTAACTCCACTTACCTAGCTTTAATCCCCAAAGACTCCATCCCCGATTCATTTGCAAGGTTCAGGCCCATATCGTTGTGTAATGCCTCTTATAAGATTCTGTAAAAACACCTAGCAAATAGGATCAAGCCGCTGCTAAAAAGATTGATCTCCAGCCATCAAGGTGGATTTGTGGAAGGTAGGCACATTCTGGACAATGTAATCCAAGTCTAGGAGACAATACATACAAGTAAACAGCGAAAAGAGAAAGGAATACTGATAAAATTAGACATGGTGAATGCGTTTAACAAAGTCAATCGTTCATTCCTTTGCAAAGTTCTTCTCACCTTTGGCTTCTCGCCTCAATTTGTTCAGCTAATTAAAGCCTGCATTGACAGTCCATGGATTGCCCCCCTAGTCAATGGCCATCCAACCAAAGTTTTCCAAGATCAGAGAGGAATCAGACAGGGATGCCCTCTCTCCCCTTTCTTGTACATCTTAATGGCTGATTCCCTTAGTCGAAAAATCACTGCTAAAAGATTAGTTGGTAACATTTCGGGTCTCAAATTGTCCACTGGAGAAGAACCTCTGAATCATGAGCTCTTCACCGACAATTCCCTCCTCCTCGGGGGAGCCTCCATCAGAATTGCCAAAGCTTTTGACACAGTTCTCAGAAATTATTGCAGAGTATCAGGAGCCTTAGTGAATGAGAGAAAAAGCGAAGTCTTCAGCTGGAATATAAGTCATCACAAACTCACAGGCATCACCACTCTCCTCGGGTTCAAAGGACAAACAAAATGGGACAGGTTTAAGTATCTCGACCTTCCCATAATCTCTGGAGTTAACAAAAGATCGCTTTGGAGCGATGTCATCTCCAAAATCAAATCAAAAATTTCAGTGTGGGGAGGCTACTGGTTGACTAAGGGAGGCAAAGTAATCTTAATTAAATCCCTGCTGTCCACGCTTCCAATCTTCTAGTCGGCATTTCTTCTTGCACCAAGAAACGTGATGGAATAGATCTCCAAACTCCTTATAGATTTCTTGTGGCAGGGAGGGAAGGGCAATGAAAAGAAAATGCATTTGGTGTGCTGGGACGTAGTTAAAAAATCCATGGCAGCGGGCGGGCTGCAAATCAGAGACCCCACACTTGTAAACTTAGCGCTGGGAGGCAAGATTTTGTGGAAACTGATCCACGAGCCGATGCACCCGGTCAGCGACACCCTACATGCAAAATATAGGCCCAACAAAACTCTCAGCAACCTCCAAAACGAGAGCACAGTCAGTTGTACGCAGGTGTGGAAATTGTGTTGCAAAAGCAGCAAATTCTTTAAAAATTCGCCCTACAGAACGCCTGGCAATGGAAAGCGCACGCATTTGTGGCTTGATCATATCATGGGAAGGGAACCATTGGCCGAAAATGTGGATATAATAGATCTCAGAGACTGGTTGCAGAGAGCAGGAGTCAATAGATTATATGACCTTTCAAAATGGGATGAGCATGGAGACTAGGCAGGATGGGACTTTCATGGAGTCCCAGCCCGGTTATCATTGTAACTATCCACTTTTGAAGATTTTCTAGAGGACGCCGCCCCTGTCAATAGAACTATGAAATATAGCTGGGGCTGGGGCCAAACATGCGTATACACCATGGTAGAAGGATATAGAAACTTGCAGGCTTCAAGAAACAGCAGTCAAACTCTGACATTTTGGAAAAACGTCTGGGAACCGCTAGCCATACCAAAAGTGAACTTCTTCTTCTAGACCCTGGTGCACAATAAACTTCTAACCGGAGATAACCTGGAGAAAAGGAACATAGTGGGGCCTCACAGATGTGTGTTGTGCAGCAATAACTCTGAAACAAACCAGCACTTATTCATGGAATGCATCTTTGCTAAAGAGGTCTGGGGACTCATCCTATAGGACCTTCAAATATCACTTCAGCCTCAGAATTTTGTTGCGGAGCTGTTTGCCTCTTGGAGTCTCATCTATCCCCAACGAATCCCCTCAAAATCCTTTTGGCACAAAATATGGACAACAATTCCCAAGTATGTATGTTGACAGCTTTGGCTGGCACGCAGTCAGCTGATTTTCAAAGAGTTGCGGCACTCCCCAATGCAGGTAGCTGCAAAAGCTTAATCCTTCCTCTTGGAAGCGGCCCAACAACAATATTTTAAAGAGGATCCTTCGTTATTTCTCGAGGAAAAGAGGTGGCTAGGCCCTCTTGTGCCTTATCTAGGTAAGTTTCCACTCTCCCCTCAATCTGTCACACCGGATTGGCGCATAAGAGATGATGACGACACTTTCCAGTCTTGGTGGCGGACTCAAAATTTATCCACAATTTTCTTTGACGGGGAATCTAAAGGAAATCCCGGTGTCGCTGGTGCTGGGGGGGTCATCTACTCCCTGGAGGGGTCTACAAAAGACTGTTTCTGCTGGGGTTTAGGTCAGAAAACCAACAATCAAGCCAAGATGCTAGGGATCATTATAGCTTGCCACATTGCCAGAGAAAAAGGAATCAAAGACCTTCAAGTATTCGGAGACTCAGAGATAATAATAAAAAACTTAAACAAGGAGACACGGTTCAGCAATGCCAGCCTAAACAAAACCTTGGACAGATTGAAGATAATTCTTCAATACTTCAACTCGTGCAAGTTTTATCACATTCTTAGAAAGTCAAACATTGAAGCTGATCAGATGGCGAACAAAGGCATCACACTCATGAAAGGACTGCTAATTGTAAACAATGAAAGATTTGTTCAAACTCCCTGAGAAGGATGAAAAACAAAAGCGACAGCAGTTAGAAAATTGTATTGTATTAGGGGTCGCTTCGGCTAAGACCCATTTTCAATTTAGATAAATAAAATCCCATACCCATTGCAGTTAAAAAAAAAAAAACAAGGAGCATATTGATCAGGAACCTGCAAATAAACAAGCATCTGCATAATATCATACCATTTCTGAGGTAGGCATTCCCATGCTCAAACTACAAGTGACTCTAATCATAAGTGTCAAGTGATTCATGGCCACTAAACTTACAATGTGGATCCATGTCACCATAATTCAGCATAGCCACCAAGAATACACTATGGATCTATGCTCTAAAAGAATTCAAATTCAGACATAGCCAAGAGACATACACAGTGGATATATGTGTCAGTACTAATTCATGAACACTCTGTCACAACCTGGATCAAAATGGAAATATCCAGGGTCTTCATTTCCATTGTCTCTAAGTAAGAATCTAGACATGTGATTATAGGTGTTGAAGTTGAACATGGTAGAAATCGCTTGATTAACAATCATTAATGAAAACCATTAACAAGTGCGAGGGAAATCACCATTGATTTCAATGACTACCAAGGTACCACAGTAAAATCCAATGAATATGAATAATTGAGTTGAATTCGAACACTCGATGAAATCTTCCAATCAGGGGTTAATGATGTGAAACCACTATTGAAAACGAAGAAACCTGCCATTGAGGCATGCAGGTTCTAAGTCTTGTTCCCGAATAATGTGTCGAAGTTGACAGGAAAATACTCGTTATAGGAGGGTCTTGATGTATCCCCCATCAATGACACAAAATATGTAACAGATTTGAAGTAGATCAGAGTATGAAGTGATTCGAAACTAACTCAGGAAAGATCGACATGGTAGAAATTTTATAACTGGAGATGGCCGACTCGATAGAAGGTTTGTTTAGGTTTGAATTCTCTTGAACATATGAATGACACAAAAATGGTCTTAGCGGCATCGACTCAAGGAGGACCCAACATATGAACTTGTGGATGGTCAAACAAGAGACAAATGGATTTCCCAACCTAGATACAATGATGAAGGTGGGTGTCATGTTCAAGAGCGACTATTACTACCACTAACACAAATACAGAGACACATTTCTTTCCCAATTTTCCCCCACCATTTCTGGAGTGTACCTCTTTATTTTTACGCAATCTTAAGGAGGATAACATATTTTTGTAGATGTAATCTCATCCTTTAGACGAGTCCCTCAGAGTATGTTTAACGAACCCTAATAAGGAGTGGTTCGATCCCATATGGGTCTTTCAATGTTTGTTTAATGAGTCTAAGGAAAGAAAACTCAGGGGTTTTTCATTTTTAGAGAGTCTGAAAAACACTTAAAGAGAACTCCATCAGGTCCTTTATCATAAATTAATCTGACAAGACCAAAAAAGTGATAGTCTACCACTCATCAGATGTTTTCTTCAAATACTTTTACGAGCGTCAAAAGAACAAGGTTGCTCGACCATCTTTTCATGTTTAGGGAGCTTGAAAAGAGATTAAAGGATACTCAATAGGTTTCATTTTTCGTGTCACCATTATGAGTTCAAAAAAATGACAAAATACTATTGGATTACATTCTCATGGTTTCACGAGCGTGAGAAAGAATTAAGACTTTGCTTGGAGTTTTTCCTGAAAAAACCTAAAAGGATCTGTACATGCAAAAAATATAAAAAAATAAACAAAAAAGGGGGGGACCCTTGTTGCAATGTCTCACCTCTAGAGTTTTTAATATGCAAAAGTCAATCACTTGTAAATTTGTTAAGACTTTAGGTCATGGATAAAGCATAAAAATAATATAATTTTCAAATGAAAAGTGATAAAAGTCAATAAAATAGGTTAAAAACACCATTTTACCATTTCATTTGTAACTTTACCCAAATAGTGCTCCAAAGCCCCTTTTTCACCTTGATTTTCAACTATCGATTGTATAGCGTATGGTAGATCATTTTATGAATCGTCTCTTCCAAAGAGTTAATTTCCTTCTCCTTCATCTTTTCATGGTTTCAAAATTGATTTTTATTGGTTAAATTTGTGTTTTTGGGTCAATTTTTAGGGGCTACCTGCGCGTTGAGGTCATCGTAGGTGCCTTATATCGTGAAACATGATGATATAGGATCATTGCAGGTGAACCTATAGGTAGGGTGCGACTACGTTGCACTGCACGAATGCGTAGACCCTCGACGTCTGTAGCCAAAAACGTAAAAAAGATGAACCTAACTAGAAAAAACCCCGAGGAAATAATTTTATGTGTCTAATCTCATCTTATGGTTCCTTGGTAGGTTTTACTTGGATAAGATGTTGGAATGGCACGAACGAGAGCAAAAAGAAGAATATTGCTTCATCGAAAATTACCCCAGAACAGTTATGGCTCTCAGGTAGTGTGGTTTATTAAAATTCTTCAGGATTCAGGGCATGAGAGCCCAGTTGAGGCTACTGGAGTACTTGGTTCACATGTGAGATGTGAACGAGCAATAATTTTGTGTGGGTGTCCACACACTCACTATAGATATCAAGGATATCTATTTCCTAACAGGACTATATCGTCATGGTTCATGAGTGACATTTACAGGAAGCAGGGGTGGAGGTGATCCCATGGACTACTACGTCTTCCATCATTGTGTGCTAGGTATTGAGAAACATAGCACCAAAGTAGCTATCATGGATGTCTGAGATTTTTCTTGGACCTTTCTGGACTATTCTTTATACTATTACTCACATGGCAGGGAGTGAAGCTCCTCATATGGCTCTACAAAGCCATTTTTAGTATGCCATACAATGTATGGAGCCCAAAGTCTTAAACTGGTGCGAAGGGGTCCTAAAACGCATGAAGAAAAAACTTACCAAGTTTCGAAATGGTGGTTTAAAACAATTTGGATATGGGTCTATTTTGGTATCCTTCTTCCTGGAGAGGGTCCATGTCCTATGCCTGCAGGTAGAATGGGGTATACCCACTCCATAGGATCCAAGGATGAAGAGTGTTGGTTGTGGAGCCTGATTATCTTACAGATTTAGAGGTCTTTGTTTTTAGTCATGTTTATACCCCATGAAGACTTGACACACTAGAATAAGTTATACTCTTCCACGCGGGGGAGTGCAGAGGGGGGTTACCCCCTCTGCGGGGTCCAGGGTGTTATCAGATTAATCAGTAGGTGCAGACACTAACAGATCTCCCTATATCCACTTGGATCTAGAACAAAACAGGACAGGACATGACTCTTTCCCTAAGTTTTGACCATTGAATTAACTAGGAGGCAGGAACAAATAACATACCTTATTATCGCTTCCTGGGGTCTTTTTTGCTCCCGCTTCGCTCCAGTTCTCTCGTGAATTCAAGACCAAGAAAACACAAACCAACCAAAGTGAAGATAGCACAATCTATTCAATTTTCAACCTATGTGTATGATCAAGGAATTACACAATAAAGTGGAAATAGCTTTCTAGGAAAGGGACATGCCACTGTATCATATTAATGGAAAGTAAAGATTACAACCTGATAGCCTTGATGTCGCAAGCTTCTTTTCGATGGCTCTTGGCTCCAATACACACACTTTCTCAATCCTTGCATGAAGAATATCAAATCCTCTTGATAGACTTGCTAGAGTCTCCAAGCTGTTGTTCAAACTAAGTCCTTCACACAATTCTTTCACCAATTCTCCAATGAATCTTGCTTAACCTTTTCCATGAGAATTCCCTCAAT
>JASDQU010100095.1:56227-71303 GCA_032191745.1 Picea mariana
AATTTCGCCTCTTCTGGATGGTTTTCCAACTCTCTCGCATACATCACAGGCTCTGGTATACTCTTTAGTGTCTTTGTGTAGAGTAGGCCACCAAAGGCCAGCTCGCAGAACCTTCTAGGCAATTGCTTTGCCTATGTAATGTCCTCCTGCGAGACCTTCATGAGCTTCTACGAGGATTAGTGGCCACTCTTCCTCCATCACACATCTTCTTAGTATCTCATCAGGTCCCATTTTATATAGATGACCAACTATTAGTGAAAATTCTACAGCGTGCAGTACTAGTTGTTTCTTCTAGGAAATTGTATAATCACTTGGAGCCATTCCTGTTGATAGGAATTGGACTAGGTCTGTGAAGTGGTCATCCATATTCTTGATGGCAAGAAGCTATGCATCCGGTAGTGTATCCTCTATACTGGTGGGTTCTTCGCCATGTTCCAACTGCGACAGGTGGTTAGGTCCCTTGTTCATTCTTCCTAGCTTAACTATGATCTCAAAGTCATATTCTTGAAATAGGAGAATCCATATGAATATTCGCCCCCCCAACACTGTCTTGTTGACCAGATACTTCAGCACAGAGTGATAAGTAAACATTTTAAAGTGTCCTCCTAGTAAGTAATGGCAGAATTTTTGCAGCACGTACACCATGGCTAATCCTTCTCTCTCTGTAGTAGTGTAATTGATTTCAGCTGTAGATAGATTTCTATTGGCAAATGCTAATGGATGATCAATGTCCGCTTCTCCAGGTTGTGCTAGTATTGCTCCTAATTCAATGGAAGACGCATCCACATGCACATGAAATTCCTGGCTCCAATCTGGAAAGACCAGAATAGGCGCAATCACCATCTTTTGTTTCGGTGTGTTGAAGCTCTATTGGCATTCTTCTATCCAACCAAACTGACAGTCTTTATTTAATAACTTCTCCATTGGCGTAGTAATCTGAGTATATCCTTTAATAAATTTCCTGTAATAGCTAGTATGTCCTAGCGTAGTGTGCAGTTGTTTGACTGAGGTAGGAGGTGGAAAATCAACTATAATTGCAATTTTGGATGGGTCCACCTACAATCTTTGATTGCATACGATATGACCTAATAATAATCCAAATGGTGAGAAGAAGATGCACTTCTTCAAATTCAAAGCAATTTGACATTGCCTGCATTTATCCAACATTAGCCTTAGACATTCAACATGATTTTTCAACAAACTAAAAACAGTCCAATCATCAAAATAGGCTTCTAAAAACTTATGCAAAAATTCTTTGAACGCTTTGACCACCACCCTAGAAAAGATGGTTGGGGCATTATTTAGTCCAAATGGCATCACTGTGTATTGGTAGGATCCTCATTATGTGGAAAATGTGGTCTTTTAGTGGTCCTCATTGCCAATCCGGATCTAATGGTATCCTGAAAACCCGTTTGTAAAAGAATATACCTCGTGGCCTCCCACATTGTCTAATACTTCATCTATGAATGGTGTAGGGAAGGGGTCATGCAAACAGGCATCATTAAGCTTTCTAAGGTCCACACATATTCTGATCTTGCCTGTCTTCTTGTCTTGTACTACCATAAGGCTGATCCACTCCAACTCTTCAATAGGTTCAATAATCCCTGCTTCCAGCATTCTGTCGAGCTCAATCTTCAGTTTTTCCTTATACTTCGGGTTCAATTTGTAGGGTCTTTTCTTGAATAGCTTCGCACCTGGTTTCAAAGGTATTCTCATTTCTCCCATAGGTCCTTTGATACCCTTCATATTAGTGAATTTGGTCAGAAATAAGTCCTGATACTCGTGCAGTAATTATGTAATTTTGTCGATGATAGCAGCATCCCAGTAATCTCCGACATTAGCAAGCTTTGGTGTCTCCTCTATCCCAATATTAACTTTCTTTATATTGATCGGCTATCCAATGAATAGTAGTTCAACTACTGGTCCTTCCACATCCTTGTGGCCTTCTGTCTCAGCAATGTTTACCTTCCTCAGATCATCATCTTCATCGCCATTAATGTTGTAACATCCTTGTAATTTCTGGAATGGCGTAGTCCATTCATCCTCTTCTTGCTCCAAAGGGAGTCTAGATGACTCTTTAAATACTTTTTTCCTCACAATCTTTAATGCTTGATCTACTGAGGGAAGTTCACTTTCAAATAAAAAGGTGGTTACAAAATTCTGAAGCATACCTTCCCAATCGGTGGTGATACGGAGCAGTTCTGCTTGAAGGTACAAGTTAATAGGGGTCGTGTCTAGCATGTTAATGATTTTTTAACCCATTTTTCTTGAGGAATGTCACTCTAGGCCTCTTCGCAGCTTCGTACATGGTCCTTTGGGTGGCTTCGACCTATGTACCTCACTTTGCAGCTTCCTACTTGTGTTGAAAACTGCACTGTTATCAAGGTTCGACATTGTGTCCAATCTGTGATATTGCTTTTATGTGTCCCCCACCATCTTGCTGGTGTATCTTTCAGAGCCTCATTCATAGCCAATAACCTCTATTGTGCTGGTACAATTGTTTCAAAGTCCATCAAGAAGGATTCTAAAGGATTCAAACCATCAAAGGTAGGTAAGTTACTTGTTGTTGTACCAATCCAGTAAAATTCTCTGGTCAGTCAAGCACATCTCCTCCTCAAGGAGTATTTCCTTCTTGTTGTACTTTGCCCTGAATCTTGTATAGGTATCTCAACCTCTCATGCATGAGGTCGTAAGCTCTACAATCTCAATCATCCTACCCTACTGATTTACAGAATGTGCAGTACAAGTTTGTGGGTGTCTGAACATACTTCTGCATGTAATAACACTCACCAGGGTGATGTCTATTCCTGCACACATTACACTAGGGTAGGTTAACTTGCTTCAAGGGGCTCGGCACTCCTGAGGCCAAGTTCTCATGGAATAAGGGACAATGTTCCTTATCATGACATTCTGATATGCATCTCACACACCATACATCTTCCCTTTTGTCTTTTCCCTTATCTTTCTTCATATCCTCGACCTGTAAAGACAAATTGGTTAGCTGACTCAAGATCTGGCTCATGCTTGAGCTCGATTCTCCCATAGGTATTGATTCAAGCTTCATGGCGATTTCCAAAGCTTCTGCCTGTGATGAAATATTATGTTACATCATAGGGACTCTGATGTGTGGTAACAACATAGTGATGAACCATTCTTGGTTCTGTTCATCAGGGATCTAAAAAGTTAATCGGCCTGTTAAGGTCTTGAATCTCTGGTCGAAATCCCAAATAGGTTCTACTACCTTTTGTTTGATTTCTTTTAGCTCTGTAATACATTGTGACTCCAACTTAGGTTTCTTAAACTCTGCAATCAGCACATTCTTGATCTCATTTAGTGGCTTAGGCTGTGCCAGTCCTTGGAAAAGTTTCGTGTACCAGCTCAGTGCGCAGTCACTTAGCATAGCGCTGAAATGGGTTCTCTAGATGGCTTCGTCAGTGATACTTTTAATATTCCATATGGATTCACACATAAACTAATACTGATCTAGATCTTTAGATCCATCACCTCTAAAGATAGGGAGCCTCATTTCATCTCCCATAAATCTTACTAGGCTTCTTGTCTGAGTAGATTCTAAGCTACTAGTAACAGTGCTCTGAGGACTCTGGTGTTTCTGACTATTCTAACCGCTAAGTACTGTTGAGACAATAGGAAGATTAATGTTACTTTATTCAGTAGTCCATGCAGTTCCTGAGGTTTCTAGCTCGCTTTGGTGAAGTTCTTAATCTTCCCCTTCTTTTGTTCTGGTGGGCTCTAAATGTTCTTCGTCAGTTAGATCTACCTCTTCTCTACTGTAGAAACCCTCTTCTTCGTAGTTCTTCTTAAACAAGTTCTCAAGGTGAACCCCTCATAATAATTTCCCATTGCATGTATCTCCTGCTTCTGTGCCACTGTCGTTGTCTGAGATCTTGAACATTATCCTTTTCAGGTCCAACCAATCTACTGTATCTTCAATATGTGGTTTTCATGCAAGAGCATCATGATTCTCAGCTTCAAAAAGTGCAAAAAGTTTCCTCTAGGTCCTTTGAAAAAGTATCTATCAGCTTGGCTATACGATTCTGTATTTTCAACAATAAACGTGGTGATATACCCTCTAATGGTACTATCAAACCAATGATCTACTACTCTGGATACAACGTTGACAACTCTCTTGACCTTCTGGATTAGTGCCGGCGTCCAAACCACAGGAGGTCTAGATCTAATCTCGAAATGGGTATCGACTAACCTATCCAACCATTCAAACAACTCCTTGTGGATTCCCCTAAAGAAGATCTCATGAATTTCGGTGAAGATGTATCTTTGTATCCAATCTTCAGTACTCAGTTTAGGGTTCTTGTTCTGGGCTTTAATGAAGTCCCTCTCTTGATCCTCTATCCACTTTTGAATCTTGGTCTTTGATGGGAACCACCTTGAAATTCCCTTAAACAGATTCTTGTCCTGACAATGGAACCATTTGTTGGCACAGGGGCAGACCCAGGGTTCAACGCTTCAACAACACACCAACAAAACCCTAACTACTAGCCCTTTCGGCAACACTTGCGAAGTAGATGAAGTCTCACCCGAAGCATCTAAGAGATGGGTTGCAGGACAAAGATGTCTACAACCAAGCGAATATCAAGTGGAACTAATACAACAATAATGCATCATTCATATATCTCTTATCAGCTAGATCTACTCTTCACAGCTATACATCTGATCTAACACAATAGTGAAAATAACAGTATAAAAATGACAAAGATATAGGCATCAATCACACATACAACACAAAATATACGTGTTTCACCCTCTTTCTAGGGCTACATCCACAGAACTGTGCTTATGATAATTTAAGGTAAAGCTTACAGTTCTAATCTGCGCTCTTAGTCAGCAAATATTCTCTCTTCTTCTCTCTGTCTCCTACCTTCTTGTGCACCCAGCTCCACGACTTGATCTTCGCACCCAGCTGAAGATCTTACAATACCAGAAGGCTCTCAGTCTCAACACTCCTCTCTCTCACAGTAAATAATCTCTCAAACAATAATCAGTATCTATACCGAACACTATTACTGCTCCGACCTAGGTCCTCTCAACCTCTATTTATACATTATAGTCCCTCACTGACAACCTTAGGTCTAAACCTATGTGTCAAAACCCTAATTACCCAAAACCCTAGGTCAACTTGACCCACCTTTTCAGGGCTTCAACAACCTGTCTTTCCTTCCTTCTTGCACGGTTCTCCAAAGAATCCAATGGTGGATTTATCTACTTGTTGAGTTGTCTACGATTCTTTTCTCTTGTTGATCTGTCATCCCTGATATCCTCATTCAATGGCTTGCTTTTCTATACTTCGCTCCATCTTTTATTCTCTTTTGCTTACTTTGACCCAGTGACAGTCACTATGTCTCCCACGCAATTCGCATTTGACCTTTTATTCCTCGATCTTATCTTTCTTCCATAACCAAGGGACAACAAGAAGCCTACTTCTTTCTCAACCAATAGATGGGCTCAAAACCCATACTAAGTGAGTAACCAGATGTGGACTTGCGATCAATGCTACCACCAGCCCAATCAGAATTAGTGAACCTGATGAGGTCCAATGTAGAGTCTGTTTCATAGTGAATCCCATACATGATGGTGTAATGTATGTATCTAAGAATATAGTTTGCATCCTTCCAATGTAGCTCATGTGGCTCTTGCATGAACCTAGAGACTACTTTGACTCCATAGGAGAGGTTTGGTCTGGAGTGTGTGAGATACAAAAAGCTCCCCACTAGCTGTCTGTATAGTGTTTTTTCCAAAAGTGGAGTGTTCCTGCCATCCTCAAGTTTGACTCCTAATAGGAAGGGAATCAAGGAAAAATTGCAGTATGTCATGTTAAATATCTCGAGGAGATCTCGTGCATACTTGTCCTAAGACAGTTTGATGACTGATGCATCCTCACTGATATCGAGACCAAGGAATAAATGTAACAGACCCATGTCTGTCATCAAGAAACTATCATGCAAAATCCTCTTGACTACAGGAATTGTTGAAGTCGAGCAACCAATGATCAACAAATCATCAACATACAGAATTGGGAGTAGAAGTGAATCAACCATCTCGAGCATGTAAACATTTGGGTCTGAATTACAACGTACAAAGTTTTGTGAAAACAAGTAGGATTCCATATTGGCATACCATGTGCTTGGAGCCTACTTGAGGCCATAAAGAGACTTCTTCAGTCGACAGACCAAATATGAATCCTGTATGAAGCCTTGGGGATGCTCCATTTAGATCTCCTCATAGAGATATCCGTGAATATATTCATTCTTCACATCCATCTGATGGAATTCCAATCCCTTGGTTGTCGCAATGGAAAGTGATAAATGTATGGAATCCATCTTCACTACTAGAGAGAAGGTCTGGTCATAGTCAATATCGTGCACATGTTGAAATCTTTTGGTAACTATCATGGCTTTGTATCTGCTAACTTGTCCATCTGTTATTCTCTTTGTCCTATAGACCCATATACACCTGATAAGTTTCCTTCATACAGGAAGGGGAACCAGATCCCAAGTCTAGTTCTTGAGGAGGGATTTGTACTCATCCTGCATGGAGGATTCCAAAAAGGTATTCTCTGCAGCCTCTCCAAAGGTATGAATACTGAACCAAGAAATGATGCCTGGGTGGCATCCATTCAGTGGTGGTGAGTGCAAGGGGAGACTCCTTGAAATCAGATCGATTCTTCCTCGTATCAGCTAGATCCCCAACAAGATCTCCTGCATCCTAAAGAGTAGTCTTGGCCCACTTGGGCCTCAGCTCTAGCTTTGCATCTGCGTCTACATGCACTAACTATGCATATGATTGTACTGACTCTGTATCTAAATCATTTGAATCCACTGAATCAAAACTCTTATATGAAGAAGAGTCGACATGTGCATGCTCATCATCTCTAGCAAGTGGAAGAACAAAAGTGTCTGCATGCGGTTGTTGAGGTACATGCGATATACTTTCCTCAAATTGGAAACTACGCAAAATGATGAGCTAGTCTGAGGAGATATCAATGAGTCTATATATGTAACGTCCCTGACCAACAACACTACCAAAATACCTTGTCTTCTACAAACTAGCTATGATACCATTATGTAACATCCTCGACCATCAATAGACCAGGCAACACCATATAAGAACATATGTATAAAAATAACATGCATATTTAATGAATTTAAATCAAATAACATAGATTTACTACTACCATACAGACTCAAATGGAATTAACACTAATTCATACATGCAATGGAATACATGATAAAATTTCAAGAGTCGCAGACATGCATAACATATATAATTTAGCATGAAAATGATACTTATCTTTTAACTAGAGTAAAATCAACAACTGCATCCAGACCTTCGACGAACCTCCTAGCCTTAGACTACACTTCTCATCACTCTCAGCAGTGGGTCATCCCTGCGCTGGGACTAAACCCCATCGAGCAAGGGATTCCTAGGCTAGGCAAGGTCAATAGGAAAGTCACATAGTTTAAGAGGAAGGATTCTCTCCTAGGAGCCACTTACTCCCACTGCTCACAGACTCTCATTCCCCACATGCATGTCCCATCCCAGGAGTATACACCTTCACTATCACATATTCCATCGACTGCTCCACCTCCCTTACCTTTGGATTCAGCAACAGGCCAGACCAGAATTCTCAGAGCTCTGTAGCAGCTACGATACTCATTCTAGGAGAACTCACCTCCTCAACACACTCTCTCACCTGGAGAGAGTTGCTCATAGGCCACACAACCTTCTTATTCAATCCACAACCAGCTCTCTCATCTGGAGAGAGAGTTGCTCATAGGCATGACAACCTGATTCTTCAACCACAGTGGCCAAGTTGGGTAAGGAAAGGGATGACTTAGTAGAATTACAGAGGTTCCAAATGTTCATGGTTTCAGCAATTACAAAAATGGCTGGCTACGGGCTTTCTTAGTGCGTGAGTGAACTCATGAGGAGAAAAATGGGGTAGACTAGTCTAGCCTAGCCAATATGGTGAAAGCGTGAGAGCCAAAACTCTCTGCGTGAACCACGTTCATGAGTGATTGCATGATTTCCAACATTAATAATTCCCCCCTTAAGTCTGCATGTGCCTAAGTCAACACCTGTCACTCATGAAGCCCATTCCTTTCCATTTGGAAGTCATCCCCTCTTCCCAAAGGAACTTAGGATAAAAACATATCCTTCAAATCATATTTTAGAATAATAATAAATTATTATTCCCTTGGAATTAATCCCTTAGGCTTATCCCCTCTTTCCAACCTCTCAGCCCCCTCTCCCTTACCCAGCCTAGTGGAGCTTAGTCCCCCATACTCTTTATTCATGGTTGGTCTACACGCATCCATGTTTTTATATCAATAATATGAATATTTACATGTACAAAACGAGCTCCTAGAATTTTACACCTAGGCTCTCTGACCTACTAACACATAAGCCTACCAGCTTATAATTTCTCAGCTCACTAGCCTACAAAGCATTTTTACAATTCATAATACAATTGGGGCTCATCCTAGGAATATTACAATCCCCTCTCCTTATTTTTGCATTGTCCTCAGTGCAATATATTTACACAACATAAGTAAGATTTTCAAAATATTCAAAACGATGTGGGTATTCTGCCTACATAGCATCTTCATGCTCCCATGTTGCATCCTTAGGACCGTACTAGGTCCATTGGACCTTTACAATCCCTATGGATCGATTCCAGAGCTGTTTCCTCTTCCGGTCCAATATGAACACCGGATACACTTGCAAGATGCCTTCTTTCTCCACTTGAATCACATTCCAATCAATAACATGATTAGCATGAGGTATATATTTCTTAAGCAATGAAAAATGAAACACATTATGTACAGTCATGGATGCCGACAATGCAAGCATATATGAAAATGGTCCAATCCTTTCTAGGATTTGAAATGGCCCACAATATCTAGCTGCCAACTTGGAACAGTTTCCCATCTTCGGGGAACTTCTGTTGGCTTTCACTTTCATGAAAACATGATCACCCACCTTAAAATCCCTATGGGTTCTATTCTTATCAGCATAAACTTTTTGCCTATCTTGGGCAACCTTCAAATTCTACTTAATCTTCAGCATTTGATCTTCCATTTCTTTGAGCATCTCTAGCCCAACCAATGCCCTATCAATTGGGTTATCCCATCTTATTGGTGTTTGCACTTTCTTCCATAATGTTCTTCAAACGAGCTCATCTTCAGTGATGCTTGATACCCATTGTTATAGGAAAATTCTACCAAGTGTAGGTAGTCTTCCCATTTAGATGTTTTTTCCATCACATACATCCTTAGCATATCTTCTATCACTTGGTTCACCCTCTCTGTCTACCCATCGAAATCAAGATGATAAGAAGTGTTGAAGTTCATATTCGTTCTAAATCCTTTGAATAACCCCTTCCAGAATTTTGAGGTAAATTTTGGGTCTCTGTCAAACACAATTGTCTTGGGAATACCGTGAAATCATGATACTTCCCTCATATAGATATCGACAACATTAACTACCTTGTGAGTGGTCTTCAATGGAATAAAATGGGCATCTTTCGTATGCTTATCTACCACCACCATGATGGAATCATGTTGCTTGCCAGTTCTGGGAAATCCTGTGATGAAATCCATTGTCACCACTTCCCACTGCCACTCAAGAATGGGAAATGGTTGTAGCAACCCTTCTAGGTGCCTATGTTCAGCCTTGACCTTCTTACACTCCACACATCTGGCAATGTATTATGCAATTTCCTTCTTCATACCCGGCCAAAAGTAATGGTTCTTGACTGCTTCCACCGTTTTCTGATATCTAGGGTGCCCAACATAAGGCACATGCTTCATTTCCTTCAAGATCATTATTCTCAACTCTTGGGAATTAGGTACATAAATTATGTTTTGTACAAGAGTGTTCCATCAGCTTCCAGTTTATAATTTTCCACTTTTTGTAGAATCTCACCTTGTTGTATCTTTGCTACCAATTCCATGTACTACAAATCTACATTTGCATCTTCCGAAATTATGCATTTAATATTAGTTTAATACATGCTAATGGATGTGGAATGTAGTTCATGCACTCTTCTGCTAAGTGCATCAACTAATTTTTTCTCCTTTTCTTTGATATGCTTAATATCAAAGTTGTACTCACAAAGAAATTCCAACCATCTACTCTGCCTATCATTCAAGGTTGGGTGATCAAACAAATACTTCAAACTATTATGGTCCATCCTTAGTTCAAACCTCTTTCCCATGAGGTATTGTCTCCATTTCTTTAGTGCGTGTACAATGGCAGCCAACTCCAAATCATGATTTGCATAGTTCTTTTCATGCTCTTTCAATTTTATGGACTCATAACATATTACAAACAAATTCTAGCTGAGGAATCCTCTCGGTCCTTCTTTTCATGCATCTGTACACACTACAAAATCTTTGTTTGGATATACAATCCTCACGATTGCATCACTAGTTAACAGTTTCTTCAATTGCTCGAAGCTTCTCTCACATTCTTCTATCCATTTAAATTTCTTCTCCTTCCTTTGCAAGGAAGTGATGGGGTGAGCTACCCTTGAGAACCCTACAATGAACCTTCTATAATAGCCAGCTAGACCCATAAAGGATCTGACTTCTGTCACATTATTCAGCGCTGACCATTCTCTAATGGCTTCTACCTTCTCAGGATCCACATTTATCCCATCTTTTGAAATGATATGTCCCAAATAATGGATCTTCTTTTGATAGAATGAGTAGTTGATCAATTTGACATAAAGTTGATTCTCTCTTAGCACTTCCAAGACCATCCTCATGTGTTGTTCATGCTCTTCCTCTGACTTGGAATACACCAGGATGTCATCCAAAAAGACTATGACAAACTTGTCAAGATATTCTCCGAATAGACCATTCATTAGACACATGAAAACAACGGGTTCATTTGATAACCCAAATCACACCTCTATGAATTCATAATGACCATACCTTGTTCTGAAGGAATTCTTGTTGATGTCTTCATCCTTTATCCTTACCTGGTGGTACCTTGACCTGAGATCTATATTTGAAAATATCTTGGCATCCTTCAACTGATCAAAGAAATCATCGATCCTTGGCAAAGGATACTTGTTCTTAATAGTTACTTTGTTCAGTTGTCTGAAATCAATGCACAATCTCAACGTCCCATCCTTCTTCTTCACGAACAAGAGTGGGGCACCCTAAGGTGATACACCTAGGTGTATATACCCCTTCTTCTAAAGCTCTTCAAGTTGCAATTGCAATTCTTTCATCTTCGGTGTACTCATTCTGTAAGGATTGTTCGAAACTGGAGCTACTATAGGCATTATGTTTATAGAGAAATCAATATCTCTTTTCGAGGGTAGTCCTAGTACCTCCTTGAATACATCTTCAAAATATTTTAATACTGCATGGTATTCAATATTCGACACCTTATCCTTAGGTGCTTCATCCATATGAGCTGCAAATATTTGGAAGCCTTTCCTGTAGCACTTCTTCAGCTGCATTGTTGAGATTTCTCTGATAGCAACTGCTCTAGGAATTCCTTAGACTATTCTCTAATTTCCTTCCTCATCCAGAAAAGAGAATTCCTTGTTACAGTAGTCTAAGATGGCATGGTGCTGGTCCAACCAATCCATTCCAGTTAGACAACCATAGGAACCTAAAGGTAAAATGTTCAATTCAGCTCTAGTTCTCAATCCATTCATGTCCACTGGACAGGACATGACTAACTCAGTAACTTTTATTTTGGTTCTTATAGACAATTGCACTAAGCAAGATTTTGCATGCTTGTTTCTTGGCAATTTCAAACTTTCCACCATTCTAGGATCTATATAACTGTGAATAGCCCATGAATCAATTAAAATAGTAAAAGCATGGTTGTTGATCATACCTTCCACTTCAATCATATGTGATTGAAACTCAACTTGCTTGTTGTCCAGGGCTGCATAGATCCTGAGTATTCTACTGCCCATGTCTTCCACTATTTCTGCCTGTTGAACATTGTGGACATCTCTCACTTTGTCACTTCTATGGGGGCAATCTATGTACCTATTATTTCCTTTACAATGCCAACATTGTATAGGTGGGAGTCTTGGCATTTGTCCACCTACTTCTTCCTTCCCGGGCTCTCTAAAATATGGATGTCCTCGAGGACTGTTTCTGAAAAAGGATAGCTTAGCTCCCTTCTTCCTCTGATCCATCTTGAATTTCTTCTTGTATTCCCAAGAATTCTGGAAAGTGGGCTTTTCTCCTTGCTGCTCATATAAGAATTTTTCTCTTCTTATGGTTTCTTTCATAGTCTTAGGATCATCATACTGGATCTTGTCACTAATGGAAGATGGTAGTCCACTCAGATACCTTTGAATTTTGATAGTCTCATCTTTGATGAAAGGGACATACTTAAGAAATTCCAAAAACCTTTGCTCATATTCATCAATGGACATACTGCCCATCTTGAGTTCAAAGAAATCTTTCATCTTTCTGTCATAGTATCTCTTAGTCAAGTATTTATTTTTGAAATATTTCTTGACTTCGCTCCAAGTGACATTTTTCTCTTTAATGTGTTGCACCTGCACCAGTTGATCCCACCACATGGATTACTTTCCTTTTAGTTGATACATTGCAATTCTTCCTTTTGCATGAGAGGAATAATTCTACAGTTGGAATTATTTCCTCATGTCAAGAAACCATGTCTCAACATCTTCCTCCTTCTTGTGTTCTCCATCAAACGTAGGAGGTTTAATCTTGTTCATTTCACCCTTCATCACATCCACTCCATATTTCCTATGATTTCTCGTAGGAGATGGGCTTGAACTACTATGTGCTCTCCTCTTAGAGTGACCTTGGGAGTGATGATAGTGTCTACCAACACTCCTTGATTTCCTCTTCTCATCTAGGAACCTGTGACTTCCTGATTTACTGGAGTCACTCTCCTTATCCAATTTCCTTTCTATCCTTTCCATGCTTCGCATCAACTTTATGTTGAATTATCCCTATTGGTCCCTGGATTTCATGATATTTCTGTTATCTTCTCGATGATGTTGGACATATTTCTGCAATATTTCAATGATTTTCATCATGCTTCCTTTCTTATCTATCTCTTTTCCATGCCCATTGGAGTTCGATCCTTCAAATCCCAAATGGACATCCATTTCTCTAGTTGCATTCTCTAAACTGGAAGCATTAAGTGCCTCCTCCATTTCTCTATACTCTGCGGCAATTCAATTCGGCTATGAAAATTGTTGACTCTGCAAACAAAATTTGCAGTCAATCGAAATTTTTCAGGCCATCAGTCCTTAACAAATTCCACAGTATTCATAAGCCAATCTTATTCAAGAAAATGTTCAGATTTCATTCTCTGTGATTCTCTATCAATCAAGAATCCTTGCAGATCCTTTTGTTCTACAACAAATTTTCAGGCACTAGCCCCTTTCTCTTATTCCCCAATGCATGCAACCACATATGTGACCAAGCGCTAGATCGATAGGCACTTACTCGAGACTTTGGGCCTATGGCTTTAGAAGTTTTTTTTTTTTTTTTTAAACACATCACAACAACCGCTTAGAGTTCTGAATTATAAACTCACGGAGTGGGGTGGATCAACAATCCACAACTACCTAGCATCCAACTGTTGACACCCAGTGTTGAAATTCCAGCATCAAATCTTCGGAGCTTCGAAGATTCAAGACTTCGGGTTTCAGAAGTTTTCATGCTTGCTTCCTTCTAGTCTCCTGAATTTTGAATTTTTCGGACTTATTTACCCTCCAGGTCCACATAGTATAGATGTCACTAGCTAAGGTGGTGTCACATGGCATGTCTAGGAAGGTCCATGTCACCCCTGACGACATTCTCCGACCCCACCATGTCTTCTCTTTTTCTTCGGAACTTCGGACTTCAGAAGTTTTCCCCTCAACATACATTAATTCTCCTGAATTCCTAAATCTGAAATTATAATCTACCATGAGATCCATGGCTCACAACTTCTTACACGTAGATTCGACAGCTTGGATCCGTCATTCACCACGCGTCTTACCTTCTTCTCTTGTATTGATCTAACGATCAAGTTCTTCTCTTCAGATACATGGCACATACATACTCTGTTATTCCACGGATTTCCAAAGAAACTCATGGCTAACTGATTTACAACATTACCAGATATGACGGTTGTGATGGATTCTCCTTCTCCCGAACAGATCCTATGACCCACATTACTCTGCAGTACAATACCCCATCTATCATGGTTTTACAATACCACTACAGCTCATGAGATTCATAACATGACCAAGGTAACCTATTGGCACTCAGGACTATTCTGAAGTTTGAAATTGGTTCCTCTTGACACAATTTCCACCTGAGAGCTTGGTTATCATGACCACTTATCTAGCCCATCTAGGATCAATGCTTGAACCTATGGCTCTGAACTTGAATTTTTTCCATTTCAACAACAATTATTTTCCAAAACCTTTGCTTCAACTTCCACTAACTTGGCCCATCTAGGCTTAGTGTTGAAACCTTGGCTCTGATACCAATTTGTAACATCCCTGACCATCAACACCCCTGCCAGGAAACTCTACCAAAATACCTTGTCTTCTACAAACTAGCTATGATACCATAATGTAACATCCGTATCCATCAACAGACCAGGCAACGCCACATAAGAACATACGTATAAACATAACATGCATATTTAATAAATTTAAATCAAATAACACAGAGTTACTGCTACCATATAAACTCAAATGGAATTAACAGTAATTCATACATACAATGAAATACATGATAACATTTCAATAGTCACAGACATGCATAACATATATAATTTATCACAAAAATGATACTTATCTTTTAACTGGAGTAAAACCACCAACTATGTGCAGAACTTCTACGAACCTCCCATCCTTAGTCCACACTTCTCATTATTCTCAGCACTGGGTCACCCCCGAGCTGGGACTAAACCCCACTGAGAAAGGGATTCCTAGGCTAGGCAAGGTCAATAGGAAATTCACACAGTTTAAGAGGAAGGATTCTCTCCCAGGAGCCACTTACGCCCACTGCTCACAAACTCTCAT
>JASDQU010100095.1:125327-137215 GCA_032191745.1 Picea mariana
TGGGGCTCATCCTAGGGATATTACAATATCCCTTCACACCATAGGGGTATCCAACAAAGATACATTCTATACTTTGTGGATCAAGTGCCTTCCTCTTCTCAGAGGGAATCTTGGCACATGCACGACAACTGAATATACGAAAGTGGGTCACTTTCATTTTGAGGCCACGCCAAGCCTCGTAGGGGGTCTTATCCTTTACATATATATGGGGATATTTTTTTGGATGTAGGTTGCACGATTAAGTGCTTCAACCCATAATATTTATGGAAGTCACTTTCAATACAGCATGCACGCTGTCATCTCTTTCAGGGATCTATTTTTCCACTCAACCACTCCATTTTTCTACAGAGTATAAGGAACCGTGTGCTGCAACTGAATCTTGGCCTCAAGATAAATATTTTTTATATCATAGTTGTCATACTCCCTATTATCAAATTAATCGGTAAGTGTAGACACAAACAAATCTCTCTAGCTTCCACGGGAAACTAGAACAAAACAAAACAGAATACACACTTTTCCCTAAACTTCATCATCATATGAACTAGTTTAGTGAAGTACAAATGACATACCTTTTAAACGACGCTTGATCCTCTCTAGTGTCTCCCTTGTATCTCTTTCCTTGAGTTTGCATAATAGTAGACCTGTCTAAGAATCACAAACCAACAAAGAGGGAAAACAAAGATATATGTATTCTAATGAAGTTTATGTATATGATCAAAGAATTATACAATAGAAGACGAGATGCTTATATAGGGAAGAAATGTATTATTGTATTAAGTGAATAGAAAGTGGAGAATACAACCTATTCTTTGATGTTGCAAGGTCCCCTTTTGACGACTCTTTGCTTCAACACGCACACCTTTGCTCCAATGTCTTGAATGAAGAAGATCCACAATCTGACTTGAAAAACTAAAGAAAAGTTCTCAAGCATAATCTGAAGTAGAAATCCCCATACAAATCTTATCCTATTCAACCTTAGCCTTTTCCATGAGAGATCCCTCTTTATATATTGTGAAAGAGAGATGGATGAGGAGATTAGTATGATCCCACCAAATAAGAGAAGTGAGTAAGATCCAAACTGATTGGAGGCCACCTCATCTTCTAGAAGATTCCCTTCTAGAACATTTGTGAAATTTGACCTTTCTCATGCTTTAAGCATCACCACACCTTATGCACAAACAACATGCGATGACATCACAATATAGTTTTAGGGCAGAGTGCGACGATCATGCATCGTCGCACCCCATGCATATAGCAAGCTATGGCGACCTTCCTTGACATGGTTTTTGAGAGAGGAAAGCAAATCACTTTTCCCATGGAGAAAGTCTTCTTTTAGTATTTTCAGGGAACATGAACACGTGTTGTCAAGTGATCACCAAGGTGACCAAAATAATGTGTAACATAATTCTCCCCAAAGTATGAAGTTCGAACTTGTGACAGCTGAAATACTTTGTAGAATGTGTGTGTCAAAAACAAGGAGCGTATCAGAGTTTCCTATTGAAGGGTTCAGCGCTTGGCTATTGCAAAGGGAGCGTCGACGCTGGACAATAGGTCTGGGGGTGCGCTACGTCTTATAAAATTCACTGGATTTTAAATAGAGCGTCGATAGGGAGCCAACGCTCACCTCACTGACCAAAGGGATCACCAACCCTGTACTGGACTTACGCGCCGCTCGTAGTTTTGGTTTAGCGCACCCGTATATCCTCCAAAGGAGCACCAACAAAGATTCGTATGAAGTTTAAGGAAACGCGCCTCTGAGTCCTCTGTGCCCTCCCGTGTAGCCTGCGACTTTCCTCCAGACCATGGCTGCCTCCGAGGAGCCTGATCTGCCTCCAGAGGTTCTAGCATTTAGAACCATGATCGTTACTGGCCCCAAGCGCCCTCCATCCGCGACTCAACAAAAGTTTGTAAAGAAACTGGACACAATCCCTATGGTGGCCCTCCCGGAAGAAGAAACCTGCAAAGCGGCCTTGAATCTGGTTGAGAGAGGCCTCATAGAACAGTTCACGGGCCTTTGGCCCTCACCCAAAATGGTGGAAGAGTGGACTCAAAGGAACTGGAAGCCATTGATCAAAGAAGGAATCAAATTTTTTTTCATAGGTAAGGGTTTCTTTGTGTTTGTTTTTGAAAACTTGGAGGACAGAGGAGTAATCTTCAGGAATGGGCCATACTTTATGGGACCCCAGGGCCTTTACCTAAACAAATGGATGCCAGATTTTGATCCTACCCAAGATGTTCCTTCTGCTGTCCCGGTTTGGGTCAGGCTTCCTCATTTACCTCTCCACTACTAGAATAAAAAATCCCTCCAGATTATTGGCAATGCGTTGGGAAAATAGATAGACCAAGCAGAATGAAAGGATCAGTATTCTTGTGCTCATATTTGTGTAGAAGTGGATCTAGAAGAGGGGCTACCGGAAGCAATCAAGCTCAATGTAGCAGGGTGGACGCATGTTCAGGAGCTAGACTACGAGCAGCTACCTTTTAAATGCATACATTGCCATGGGCACGGACACTTTGCAAAGCATTGCAAGAAGAAGGCTGAGGAACAAGTAGACAAACAAAATGGGGAACAATGGACCCTAGTCCAGAAAAATGAAAACACAAAAAAAGGCACAGATAAAGGCAAGATGGCGAGAGGACCTAGCAGCTCCAGAACAGGCCAAGATGTGGAAGCAAATCCAAATGGAATAGTAAGTGCACAGAACAATCAAGCAAATTCAACCCAAGAGAACATGGAACAGGAAGACATATCACCTTCAAACAAAGAGGGAAGGGAGCCAGTGTAGAATGAAGCCAATCAAGGCAGCCCCTCCAATCCCTTGTACGTAGAAATTGCAAGGAAAAAACTAGTGGAAAGCTCAGGTTCTTCATATGACGAAACATATGAGCAACCCTCGAAAAAAGCAGGAAGGAAATCCCGCAAAGAAAAGAGGGAGGAGGAGGCGGAAAGACTCAAAACACAAGGAAGCCATTCTACAATAGAAATGTCTACTGGGTGAAATATCAAACCAAGGCCGTCCAAGGGAGGCCTCAACCTCCCCCCCTTAAGTAAATAATGAATCTAGTCTCTTGGAATTGTAGAGGACTGGGGAATCCCTCCAAAATCGAAGCAGTAAAGGACCTTTTGAAAGAAAATCCCTCAGATATTCTCATGCTCCAAGACACCAAAATAGAAGGGCAGGCCCTTCTAGAGATCAGCAGTTCAAAGTGGAATAAAATATCAGGCAAAGCAGTCAACTCAAGGGGAACCTCTGAAGGTTTGGCAACTCTTTGGTCTGAATACCTATTCCATTTAAATAAGCATCATGAAACCCAGCACTGGATATTTACGGAATTGAAGCACAAAGCAAGTAAGTTGTCCATCTCTCTCTTCAATCTTTATGTTCCTGTTTCCTACTCTGAAAAACTAGAATGTTGGAATTCTCTCTTTGTCTTTTTAGAGGAGACTTCTCCTAGCAATATCATTATAGCCGGGGACCTAAATATTGTAATGAAAGCTAAAGAAAAGAGGGGGGGCACCAGCACTAGAGACCCCTTGCTGGCCAAGGTGGAGGAGATCACACAGACTTGGGATCTTTTAGATTTCAACCCAGTTCGAGGCACTTATACTTGGTCCAATAATAGAGTGGGACTGGAACACATTTCTTCTCAGTTAGATCGATTCCTAGTACAAAGCTCCATAATGATGAACAAAAAGATCATTATCACCAAAATCCTGCCTAAACTCACCTCAGATCATAAGCCAATACATCTTCTCCTAGAAGAGGAAGAAGACCTGGGCCCTATTCCTTTTCGTTTCAGCCCTCAATGGATCGAGAGAGATGGTTTTATAGAGATAGTGAAAAAATCTTGGGCCAGATCCTTTTTTGGATCCTCAAGTTATGTGTGGGAGCAAAAGTTGAAAGCTACAAAACAAGCCCTGAAGGACTGGATAAAAAAACCAGCCCCTACTCCCACCAAAAAAAGAAGAGAAGCAGTGTAGTCACTATAGGCCTTGCAAATGGAAATGGAAAGCAAATACATCACTGCAGAGTTGCTGGAAAAAGAAATAAAAGAGCAACGATCCACATATCAATCTTTTCGGAAGGAAGAAGAATACTAGAGACTCAAATCCAGAAGTCTCTGGCTGAAGGCTGGGGATAGGAACACCTCCTTCTTCCACCGGAAATATAGAGAAAGACTGTCTAGGAATCATATAGAAGAAATCAAAACAGTGGAGGGCCAAGTTTGCAAAGGCTTCAATCAAGTCAAAGCTTCCACAGAAACCCACTTCAGGAATTTATACAGAGAAGGTACTCAAAGCAACAAAGAGGAGACTGTTGATTTCCTCTCCAACATCCCTTCCCTCATCATTCTGGAAGATAACGCAATCCTCTGTAGACCAACAATAGAGGAAGAAATCATTAATGTTATTTGGTCCATGGATGCAGACAAGACACCAAGGCCTGATGGATTTACAATCCATTTCTACAAAAATTGTTGGCATATTATCAAGGAAGATCTCCAGAAAATGATAAGTGGGTTTATGAAAAAATCCAAGGTAGGGGGAGGAACTAACTCCACTTACCTGTCTTTAATCCCCAAATACTCCAGCCCCAATTCATTTGCAAGGTTCAGGACCATATCGTTGTGTAATGCCTCCTATAATATTATGGAAAAACTCCTAGCAAATAGGATCAAGCCGCTGCTAAAAAGATTGATCTCCAGCCCTCAAGGTGGATTTGTGGAACGTAGGAACATTCTGGACAATGTAATCCAAGTCCAAGAGACAATACATACAAGTAAACAATGAAAAGAGAAAGGAATGCTGATAAAATTAGACATGGCGAATGTGTTTGACAGAGTCAATCATTCATTCCTTTGCAAAGTTCTTCTCACCTTTGGCTTCTCGCCTCAATTTGTTCAGCTAATTAAATCCTGCATTGACAGTCCATGGATTGCCCCCTTAGTCAATGGCCATCCAACCAAATTTTTCCAAGCTCAGAGAGGAATCAGGAAGGGATGCCCTCTCTCCCCTTTCTTGTACATATTAATGGTTGATTCCCTTAGTCGAAAACTCACTGCTGAAAGATTAGTTGGTAACATTCTGGGTCTCAAACCGTCCACTGGAGCAGAACCTCTAAATCATGCGCTCTTCGCCGATGATTCCCTTCTCCTCAGGGGAGCCTCCATCAAAATTGCCAAAGCTTTTGACACAGTTCTCAAAAATTATTGCAGAGTATCAAGAGCCTTAGTGAATGAGAGAAAAAGTGAAGTCTTCAACTGGAATATAAGTCAGCACGAACTCACAGGCATCACCACTCTCCTCGGGTTCAAAGGACAAACAAAATGGGATAGGTTTAAGTATCTCGACCTTCTCATAATCTCTGGCATTAACAAAAGATTGCTTTGGAGTGATGTCATCTCCAAAATCAAATCAAAAATTTCAGCGTGGGGAGGCTACTGGTTGACTAAGGGAGGCAAAGTAATCTTAATTAAATCCCTGCTATCCGCGCTTCCAATCTTCCAGGCGGCATTTCTTCTTGCACCAAGAAACGTGATGGAACAGATCTCCAAACTCCTTAGAGATTTCCTGTGGCAGGGAGGGAAGGGAAATGAAAAGAAAATGCATTTGGTGTGCTGGGACATAGTTAAAAAATACATGGCAGAGGGCAGGCTGCAAATCATAGACCCCGCACTTGTAAACTTAGCACTGGGAGGGAAGATTTTGTGGAAACTTATCCACGAGCTGACGCACCCGGTCAGTGACACCCTGCGTGCAAAATACAGGCCCAACAAAACTCTCATCAACCTCCAAAATGAGAGCACAGTCAGCTATACGCAGGTGTGGAAGTTGTGTTGCAAAAGAAGCAATTTCTTTAAAAATTCGCTCTACAGAATGCCTAGCAATGGAAAGCGCACGCATTTGTGGCTTGATCGTATCATGGGAAGGGAACCATTGGCCGAAAACGTGGATATAATAGATCTTAGAGACTGGTTGCAGAGAGCAGGAGTCAATAGATTATATGACCTTTCGAAATGGGATGAGCATGGAGACTGGGCAGGATGGGACTTTCATGGAGTCCCAACCCGATTATCACTGCAACTATCCACTTTTGAAGATTTGCTGGAGGACGCCGCCCCTGTCAAAAGAACTATGAAATATAGCTAGAGCTGGGGCCAAACAGGAGTATACACCACGACAGAAGGATATAGAAACTTGCAGGCTTCAAGAAACAGCAGTCAAACTCTGACATTTTGGAAAAATGTCTGGGAACCGCTAGCCGTACCAAAAGTGAACTTCTTCTTCTAGACCCTGGTGCACAATAAACTTCTAACCAGAGATAACCTGGAGAAAAGGAACATAGTGGGGCCTCACAGATGTGTGTTATTCAGCAATAACTCTGAAACAGCCCAGCACTTATTCATGGAATGCATCTTTGCTAAAGAGGTCTGGGGACTCATCCTACAGGACCTTCAAATATCAATTCAGCCTTAGAATTCTGTTGTGGAGCTCTTTGCCTCTTGGAGTCTCATCTATCCCCAACGAATCCCCTCAAAATCCTTTTGGCACAAAATCTGAACAGCAATTCCCAAGTATGTATGTTGGCAGCTTTGGCTGGCATGCAATCAGCTGATTTTCAAAGAGCTACGGCACTCCCCAATGCAGGTAGCTGCAAAAGCTAAATCCTTCCTCCTAGAAGCGGCCCAACAACAGTATTTTAAAGAGGATCCTTCGTTATTGCCCGAGGAAAAGAGGTGGCTAAGCCCTCTTGTGCCTTATCTAGGNGACACTTTCCAGTCTTGGTGGCGGAATCAAAATTTATCCACAATTTTCTTTGACGGGGTGTCTAAAGGAAATCCCGGTGTCGCTGGTGCTAGGGGGGTCATCTACTCCCCGGAGGGGTCTACAAAAGACTGTTTCTACTGGGGTTTAGGTCAGAAAACCAACAATCAAGCCGAGATGCTAGGGCTCATTAAAGCTTGCCACATTGCCAGAGAAAAAGGAATCAAAGACCTTAAAGTATTCGGAGACTCAGAGATAATAATAAAAAACTTAAACAAGGAGACACGGTTCAACAACGCCATCCTAAACAAAACCTTGGACAAATTGAAGAGAATTCTTCAAGACTTCAACTCGTGCAAGTTTTATCACATTCTTAGAAAGTCAAACATTGAAGCTGATTAGATGGCGAACAAAGGCAGCACACTCATGAAAGGAATGCTAATTGTAAACAATGAAAGATTTGTTCAAACTCCCCGAGAAGGCTAAAAAACAAAAGCAACAACAGTTAGAAAACTGTATTGTATTAGGGGTTTCTTCGGCTAAGACCCATTTTCAATTTAGATAAATAAAATCCCATACCCATTTCAATTAAAAAAAAAAAAAAATGAGCATATCGATCAGGAACCTGCAAATAAACAAGCATCTGCATAATATCATACCATTTCTGAGGTAGGCATTCCCATGCTCAAACAACAAGTGACTCTAATCATAAGTGTCAAGTGATTCATGGCCACTAAACATACAATGTGGATCCATGCCACCATAATTCAACATAATGTGGATCTATTCTCTAAAAGAATTCAAATTCAGACATAGCCAAGAGACATACACAGTGGATATATGTGTGAGTATTAATTCATGAACACTTTGTCACAACCTGGATCAAAATGGCAAGATCCAGGGTCTTCATTTCCATTGTCTCTAAGTAAGAATCTAGACATGTGACTATAGGTGTTGAAGTTGAACATGGTAGAAACCACTTGATTACCAATCATTAATGAAAACCATTAACAAGTGCGAGGGAAATCACCATTGATTTCAATGACTACCAAGGTACCCCAGTACAATCCAATGAATATGAATAATTGAGTTGAATTCGAACACTCGATGAAATCTTCCAATCAAGGGTTAATGATGTGAACCCACTATTGAAAACGAAGAAACATGCCATTGAGGCATGCAGGTTCTAAGTCTTGTTCCCAAATAATGTGTCGAAGTTGACAAGAAAATACTCGTCATAGGAGGGTCTTGATGTATCCCCCATCAATGACACGAAATATGTAACAGATTTGAAGTAGATCAGAGTATGAAGTGATTCGAAACTAACTCAGGAAATATCGACATGGTAGAAATTTTATAACTGGAGATGGCCGACTCGATAGAAGGTTTGTTTAGGTTGGAATTCTCTTGAACATATGAACGACACAAAAATGGTCTTAGCGGCATCGACTCAAGGAGGACCCAACATATGAACTTGTGGATGGTCAAACAAGAGACAAATGGATTTCCCAACCCGGATACAATGATGAAGGTGGGTGTCATGTTCAAGAGCGACTATTACTACCACTAACACAAATACAAAGACACATTTCTTTCCCAATTTTCCCCCACCATTTATGGAGTGTACCTCTTTATTTTTACGCAATCTTGAGGAGGATAACATATTTTTGTAGATGTAATCTCATCCTTTAGACGAGTCCCTCAGAGTATGTTTAATGAACCCTAATAAGGAGTGGTTCGATCCCATATGGGTCTTTCGATGTTTGTATAATGAGTCTAAGGAAAGAAAACTCAGGGGTTCTTCATTTTTAGAGAGTCTGAAAAACACTTAAAGAGAACTCCATCAGGTCCTTTTTCGTAAATTAATCTAACAAGACCAAAAAATTGATATTCTACCACTCATTAGATGTTTTCTTCAAATACTTTTACGAGCGTCAAAAGAACAAGGTCGCTCGACCATCTTTTCATGTTTAGGGAGCTTGAAAAGAGATTAAAGGATACTCCATAGGTTTCATTTTTTGTGTCACCATTATGAGTTCAAAAAAATGACAAAAGACTATTGGATTACATTCTCATGGTTTCACGAGCATGAGAAAGAATTAAGACTTTGCTTGGAGTTTTTCCTGAAAAACCCTAAAAGGATCTGTACATGCAAAAAATATAAAAAAATAAACGAAAAAGGGGGGGACCCTTGTTCCAATGTCTCACCTCTAGAGTTTTTAATATGCAAAAGTCAATCACTTGTAAAGTTGTTAAGACTTTAGGTCATGGATAAAGCATAAAAATAATATAATTTTCAAATGAAAAGTGATAAAAGTCAATAAAATAGGTTAAAAACACCATTTTACCATTTCATTTGTAACTTCACCCAAATAGTGCTCCAAAGCCCCTTTTTCACCTTGATTTTCAACTATCAATTGCATAGCGTATGGTAGATCATCTTATGAATCGTCTCTTCCAAAGAGTTAATTTCATTCTCCTTCATCTTTTCGTGGTTTCAAAATTGATTTTTATTGGTTAAATTTGTGTTTTGGGGTCAATTTTTAGGGGCTACCTGCGCGTTGAGGTCATCGTAGGTGCCTTATATCGTGAAACGTGATGATATAGGATCATTGTAGGTGAACCTATAGGTAGGGTGTGACTACGTTTCACTGCACGAATGCGCAGACCTGTGACGTTTGTAGCCAAAAACGTAAAAAAGATGAACCTAACTAGAAAAAACCTCAAGGAAATAATTTTATGTGTCTAATCTCATCTTATGGTTCCTTGGTAGGTTTTCCTTGGCTAAGATGTTGTAATGGCACGAACGAGAGAACAAAGAAGAATATTGCTTCATCGGGAATGATCCCAGAATAGTTATGGCTCTCAGGCAGTGTGGTTTATTAAAATTCTTCAGGATTCAGGGCATGAGAGCCCAGTTGAGGCTACTGGAGTACTTGGTTCACATGTGAGATGTGAACGAGCAATAATTTTGCGTGGGTGTCCACACACTCACTATAGATATCAAGGATATATATTTCCTAACAGAACTATATCATCATGGTTCACGAGTGACATTTACAGGCAGCAGGGGTGGAGGTGATCCCATGGACTACTACGTCTTCCATCATTGTGTGCCAGGTATTGAGAAACATAGCACCAAAGTAGCTATCAGAGATGTCTGAGATTTTTCTTGGACCTTTCCGAAATATTCTTTATACTATTACTCACATGGCAGGGAGTGAAGCTCCTCATATGGCTTTATAGAGCCATTTTTAGTATGCCATACTATGTATGGAGCCCAAGGTCTTAAACTGGTGCGAACGGGTCCTAAAATTCATGAAGAAAAAATTTACCAAGTTTCGAAATGGTGGTTTAAAACAATTTGGATATGGGTCTATTTTGGTATCCTTCTTCCTGGAGAGGGTCCATGTCCTACGCCTACAGGTAGAATGGGGTATACCCACTCCATAGGATCCAAGGATGAAGAGTGTTGGTTGTGGAGCCTGATTATCTTACAGATTTAGAGGTCTTTGTTTTTAGTCATGTTTATACCCCATGAAGACTTGACACACCAGAATAAGTTATACTCTTCCACGCGGGGGAGTGCAGAGGGGGGTTACCCCCTCTGCGGGGTCCAGGGTGTTATCGGATTAATCGGTAGGTGCGAACACTAACAGATCTCCCTAGATCCACCTGGATCTAGAACAAAATAGGACAGGACATGACTCTTTCCCTAAGTTTTGACCATTGAATTAACTAGGAGGAAGGAACAAATAACATACCTTATTATCGCTTCTTAGGCTCTTTGTTGCTCCCGCTTCGCTCCAGTGCTTTCATGAAGTCAAGACCAAGAAAACATAAACCAACCAAATTGAAGATAGCACAATCTATTCAATTGTCAACCTATGTGTATGATCAAGGAATTACACAATAAAGTGGAAATAGCTTTATGGGAAAGGGACATGCCATTGTATCAGATTAATGGAAAGTAAAGATTACAACCTGATGGCCTTGATGTCGCAAGCTTCCTTTCGATGGCTCTTGGCTCCAACACACACACTTTCTCAATCCTTGCATGAAGAAGATCAAATCCTCTTGATAGACTTGCTAGAGTCTCCAAGCTGTTGTTCAAACTAAGTCCTTCACACAATTCTTTCACCAATTCTCCAATGAATCTTGCTTAACTTTTTCCATGAGAATTCCCTCAATATATAGGAGAGAATGAGATAGTTACTTGGATAAGAATGATCCCAAAATATCAAGGAATCCAGTACAAGGATAGCCATTCGAATGCCAACCCATCCTTCTAGAAGATTCCCTTCTAGAAACATCGAGAATTCATCTTTTTCCATTCTTTAGGAAGAGTTCACACCCTGGCTATTCAAAACAGTGTGAGAAGTTCACACCCTAGCTTAAGGCAGCCTGCGAGAATCAGTCATTCTCGCAGCCAAATATATTAGCAGCCTGCGAACCTTCTTCAAAAATGAGTTTTCTGGGAAGAGATGAAAGTAAATTTTCTCAGGAGAAAGTCCTTATGAAGAGCCTGAGTACACCATCATCAATACATCATCATGAGGCCAAAATTATGGGTAACAGAATGCCCCCCAAAGTATGAGGGTGGAATCAGTGACAGCCGAAAGACTTTGTAAGTTGCATGTGTGTGTCGGAAACCAGGAGCACACCTAATCAGAAACCTGTGAACAACCAAGCATCTGTAGAATATCATATATACCAATTTTGAGGTAGGCATTCCCATACTCAGATCATAGACTGATGAAAATTGTAGACCTGGGTCATGGCCACCAATCATACACTATGGATCTATGCGAAAAATTTCAAATTGAGATGACATAACCACGAGACGTACACAGTGGATCTATGTGTCAAAGATTATACATTCTCTATTGCAACCTGGACAAAGAGATGATATCCAGGGTCTTCAATCTCGTCGCCCAAAGTATGAATCTAACCATGTGATTACATGTGTTGAAGTCGAACATGGCAGAAACCACTTGATTACTAGTCATTGATGAAACAATTAACAAGCATGAGGGAAATCACCATTGATGTCAATGACTCCCAAGGTACCCTAGGAAAATCCATCGAGTGTGAAAGAATGAGTTGAAGTCGAACATCCGAT
>JASDQU010100095.1:160370-180183 GCA_032191745.1 Picea mariana
AGTGGGAGTGGATAGACTAATCAAGAAAAGATGCGGTGTTTTCAGAATCCCTTGAGAGGAAACCTACTTAGACCTCCACGTTTCAAGAAGAGACTATGTGAGTGCAAAAGTGACTTTTGTGTGTGAAGGAAAAGTGTACCAAATTTTAGTTATTTAGATGTCACCTTGCAGCATGTGGACATCGCTTGGTCCTTTACAAGAGTTTGATTACCTAAATCAACTAGATGTCATTGGTACAACCTTGCGGAATTTTAAAAGCCCTATGAGACTAGCATGTGGACGTTGTGGTCTGTTACTATCCTTTAACTCCCTATGTGTGAGTTAATCTAGAAAAAACAGGAAACTATCCTAGATTGAACATGTGGGCATGTGTGGGCCTGTTACAACCCTTTAAACTCTCCTAGTTTTCTGATCTAAGAAAGCAGAAATTCAAACACTATTCTAGCTTTTTTGACATGTGGGCATGTATGGGCCCGTTACAAGAATGTGTTTAAGAATGAAACTAAGAGGGGTCTCGAAAGAGCCATTGTCCTCTCCTAAAAGTTTTGAAATTTTTAAGGGAGATGAGATCGTTTTCACAATCTTTTTCTGATTCTCAAGGTCGCTTAAGGGAGCGAGAGAAGAGCATACTCAAGATTGTTACTTGCAATTTCTAGTCCCAAATGTGAGTTTAGATGTGATTACAATTTTGATGTTCCACTTAGATTATGAATCAAAACAAGCCATCCACGTGGCAAAAAGCAAAATAAGGGAAAAATGATTTTAATCCTCCTAAGTGCCTATGTTTGACTATCCCCTTTATAAGTTGAGGGGTCTAAGTGGTGCAGTGTTTAGAGCATGCCTTACATCAGTGTTGAAAAGAAAAATCACATCCAAAACCTTTACAATGAAAAATTTTGTTCAAATGCGCGGCTGTTAGCATGGATAGGTGCGCGTGTGCGAGTGGACTGTATCAAAAAACCAGAGCCCATGCGCGCGTTTGTGGGGTGGAATACCCGTGCGCTTGAAAAAAATCACCAATTCTCTCGATTCTGCTATGAATCGACCGGTTAATAGGTCGGCGAAAGCTGGTTTGAGTCCCTGCAAGTTAAAAACAACAAAAGGAAAGCGAATTGAACCCGATTGAGAGACGATTTGATACCTTAACTCCCCGGCGGAGTCGCTAGTCTGTTCGCGTTCAAAAGATCACCAGGTGAGCAAAATGGAGACCGCTCTGCATACCCTGTTGGGTTCCTCAGGGTAGAACATATGTGGCAGCATGGGGTTAACAGAAAACAGAAAACAAAACAGAATACAATCTAACTACCAACTGAAAGCAAATAACACTGCAAAAATAAACAAAAAGATCAAACATGAGACAAGGGAGTCATCAATGGTTTCAAGGCTTGGTATATTAATGAAACCAGAGCACACACTGAAGACAGAGACAGGGGTTCCCTCTCCCTCCAGTGGAAGGTCCTTCGGGGCCCTCAACACAATGCTTTACTTACAAAATGAATAGAACTGAACTGAGTGGTGAAAGAACTCTGGGTTAGGCCGCTGATGGATAGCTTGTCAAAGACTGAGCTATGAATCATCTGGACAACGTAAATTTTCTTCGAATTCTCTGCTAAAATAGTGAGTCTTCACGGCTATTTATAGCATTTTTCCAGGCGGTCACGTAACCAACTTTCGGTGTAAACACAGACCTGTTTAGGGTTCGCTTAGGCCATTAATTCGCCGAATTTGCAGAGCTGACCCTGATTCGAGAGTCAAATCATCTTGGGGGCCGGTCCATAGGTGGTCGGGAGGCTGACTTATGAAATTAATGCACCGTATTAGCAGATGCACGGGTTTTTGTGTTGACAGGCGCGCGTCGTGCGCGCATGCGCTAGTAACACGCTTTTGTCCCGCGCATATGCGCGCGCATCAAGCTACTGTAAAGCGCCCTTCAATTTTTGGTTACTTTGTATAGTTTTTGAACCTTCTGGAATGATGTGAACTTAATTCAGTGCCATGAATGACTTCATTGTTGTTTTGATGATGTGGAGTTCTTGTCGCCATGTGCAGACGAAATTTCAGTGATAACAGTGTTCCAACCAGGATTTGTGTTCCAATCAAAGGTTGTGTTGTAATTGGAATGTGACGGATAAGAGGAGGGTGAGTTGTACCACCTTGTCCACCAACGGGAATCTGGAATTTTGGTGTAATGGACGGGATAGTGCCACTAGGATTAGGATTGCCAGTGGAAGATAAGAAAGGCCTTCCAGAAGGAAATTGAGGGAGTGTCGGAATAAAACTGGGAATAGGGTGCCCAGGAGAAGAAGGACCACTTGGAGAACTGGATGGGATTTGCGGAGATGTTGGAATGGAAGCATTCAACACACGGTATCTAGGTGGTAGTGTTAGAGTGACATTGGGCATTCACTGTGTGTTTATAGGAGCAAGACCAGCTACAGTGAGCCCGGTTGGGACACTTGTAGTACTCATGAGATGGGCCATTTCAGTAGGGATAGTAAAGTGATAAGTGGTAGTCAACGGTGCAGTCTCTGTCTCAGCAACCACAGGGGGGTTGATTTCGGAGACCACAGGTGAACCAGGACCAAAAAGGTCCCATCGAAAAATGCCCATAGATAAAAAAGAATCTTGTTCCCCAATTCCAGACGGAGATCCAGAATACACAACAATTAAGTCTTCGGAAGAGTTTTCTCGCATAAAATGTCTCTCAGAATCGGGGTGAAGTCGAAAATCCTCTCGAGTATTAGTAATTTGAAAGTGTTCTAGAGAGTCAATTCGTTCCACTGGTGGTATGGTAACGTCTTGGACTTCACTCTGCTGAGGAGAGCCCTCGGGTGTAGCTGTAGACAAGGGTTGAGAGCCTTTAGGATGCTTTGGAGACAAACCTTGCATTCTATGTGAACAATGTGGAGGAGCTATTGTGAACAAGTGACAAACTTCGCGAAGAAAATCCTATGGTCAACTTCAAGAAACAAAGAACACGTGCTAGTAAACAAAACCTAGGAAGCAATCACCAAGCAAACAAGACCTTCTAATTTCGAAGCCACTAGCTGGTGATGAAATCCAACGTCGCAACAACGAGACAAGAAGGGGCGGGGCTAGGGTGGAAAAGTTACGCTGATGACCTGCTTAATGGACTTACACCTTGGTGCAAGCTCCCTCACATAATCATGGGTATACCCTCCAAGGAGCCCGAGTGAGTTTGTTCAATGTCAATTCCAGGTACCGTGAAGACGTTCCCCTCCACAGTCACCTTGGGTAAGAACCTAGAGAGATAGGCCACTAAGGTCACCACCAACAATAATAAAGCCTGGGGAAATAGTCGACAGTCCAATCCACATGCAAGGGTAGGGTATCTAGCCCTAAATCAACTCAAAAGGCTTCCACTCATCATTGTGGGTATACCTCTGAGTGATCCCCGTAATACGTGCAATCTCTACACTGATATCAACAAAGCAGGGTGAGTAACTCTGTCAATACCAATGCGACCTTGTGCTTGACCCTTGTGTGAGAAGGGCTTCCCAGGACAAGATGTTGTAAATGTAATTTAACACTCCCTAACACAATATGCTATTATGTGTTTTGTGCTTTTGGAGAGTGTATCTCGCTTCCTACTCCAAAGCACTAGCCTAGCTAAATGTTGGTGTAAAAGAGCCCTAGAAAAGAGTTACTAGATAAATTTTATGATTACGCAGTATTATTAAGAGTTGTTGTTTACTCAAAGGAAATGGAGATGAAACTTATGTTCTATGACTCTGACCCAACAATGCATGGATGAGAATGAAATATATCACTTTTCGTTCAATGAATCCTATGTATGGGAGGGAAAGAGAAAGTTTTCTAGATCAACCTTGAACTACAATGCAAAATTTCCTTTAAAATGCAAATACAACAAATCACGCATCAAAGAACAATACTCTATTGCTTCTTTTTCAACAACTTCAACAATTTGATTTTCAATGTTTTAAAAGACAAAAATGATTGTTTGAAAGAAAAAACTTTGTTCACTTTTCAAAAAGGACCCTCACTATGCCAATGAGATTACAGAAAATCAGAAAACCAATGAACAAGCAATGACAATAACCCAATCCACTCTTTCAATGAAAGCAAAAATAAAGAGAAAACCAATCAACTCAACCAAAAGTCTTTTCAAATGCATAATAAAATGATCTCTCAAACAATAAGAAAATGAGAAAAGACCAAGCAAACTCAACTTTCAACCAATCACTGGTTCTTAACTAATCAAACACACTCAGATTCTGAAGTTAGAGAGAATGGTTTTGCCAAGAAAAGTCAAGAAACGAAAGTCAAGACCAAAAAGACAAGAAGAGCCTTGAAATCCTAAGACTATTCATGCATGAAAATGAAGACAAGAAAGACACCAATCAATGGTCCAAGAAACACTTATGAGGCAATTAAACTGATCTGGGCAGTTGAATATGCCAAAAATCAGATCCAAAAATTTGAACAAATGAGTTCGTAGGCTGGTAGTATTACACAGTGCGAGAATCACTGATTCTCGCAGGTGACCCTTGAGCAGGGTGCGAGAACCTCGCACTGAACCTTAAAGGCAGAATGTGAACCCTACCAATTCTCGTAGGCTACAATGAAGTGTAGTGAGAGAATCACTAAACATAATCAAAATTTTGGAAAGTGAAGCAAAATTCAAAAACGCCTCTAGACCCAGAGGGTCTATCAGGATATCCTGAAGACTCAGAGATTGATAGGATAGGAGAAAAGTGAAACCAGAGAAAATGGCCACAGAAAAATACCCAAAGCCACAAAGAAAATGGGTTGAACCCCGGTGGAGGTGCCAAATTTGTTATTGGATAAATCCATAGGTGCGGACACTAACCGATCTCCCTAGATCCACCTAGATCTAGAACAAAGTAAGACAGRACATGACTCTTTCCCTAGGTTTTAACCATTGAATTAACTAGGAGGCAAGAACAAGTAACATAACTTATTATTGCTTCCTATGGTATTTGTTKCTCTCACTTCACTCCAGTGCTCTCATGCAGTCAAGACCAAGACAACACAAACCAACCAAAGTGAAGATAACACAATATATTCAACAATCAACCTATGTATATGATCAAGGAATTATACAATAAAGTGGAAATAGCTTTATGGAAAAGGGACATGCCTCTGTATCATATTAATGGAAAGTAAAGATTACAACCTGAGCCTTGGTGTCACAAACTTCCTTTCGATGGCCCTTTTCTCCGACACACACAAGTGCTCAATCCTTGCATGAAGAAGATCAAATCCTCTTGATAGACTTGCTAGAGTCTCCAAGCTGTTGTTCAGTCTTAAGTCCTTCACACAATTCTTTTACCAATTCTCCAATGAATCTTTCTTAACCTTTTCCATGAGAATTCCCTCAATATATAGGAGAGAACAAGATAGTTACTTGGATAAGAATGATCCCAAAATATCAGGGAATCCAGTACTAGGATAACCATTCGAATGCCAACCCATCCTTCTAGAAGATTCCCTTCTAGAAGCTTCGAGAATTCATATTTTTCCTTGCTTTAGGAAGATTTCACACCCTAGCAGTTCAACATAGTGTGAGAAGTTCGCACCTTGGCTTAAGGAAGACTGCGAGAATGGGTCATTCTCGCAGCCAAATATACTAGCAGCCTGCAAACCTTCTTCAAAAATAATATTTTTGTGAAGAGATGAAAGTAACTTTTATCGGGAGAAAGTTCTTATGAAGAGCCTGAGTACACCATCATCAATACATCATCATGACGACCAAAATCATGGGTAACAGAATGCCCCCCAAAGTATGAGGTTGGAATCAGTGACAGCCGAAAGACTTTGAAAGTTGCATGTATGTGTCGGGAACCAAGAGCACACCTAATCGAAAACCTGTGAACAATTAAGCATCTGCAGAATATCATATATACCAATTCTGAGGTAGGCATTCCCATACTCAGATCATAGACTGATGAAAATTGTAGACCTGGGTCATGGCCACCAATCATACACTCTGGATCCATGCCATCAAAATATAGCATAGACACCAATAATACACTGTGTATCTATGCGAAAACATTCAAATTGAGATGACATAGCCATGAGACATACATATTGGATCTATGCGTTGCATATTATACATACTCCATCGCAACCTGGACCAAAAAGGGATGATATCCAGGGTATTCAACCTCGTCACCCAAAGTATGAATCTAACCATGTGATTACATGTGTTGAAGTCGAACATGGCAGAAACAACTTGATTACCGGTCATTGATGAAATCGTTAACAAGTGTGAGGGAAATCACCATTAATGTCAAGGACTCCCAAGGTACCCTAGTACAATCCATCGAATGTGAATGAATGAGTTGAAGTCAAACACCTGATGGAATCTTTCGATCAGGGGTCAATGATGTAAAACCACTATCGAAAGCGAGGAAACCTGCCATCGAGGCATGCAAGCTCCAAGGTACCAAATAATTTCTAAGTCTTGATTCCGAATAATGAGCTGAAGTCGACGGAACAAAAATCATCACAGGAGGGCCTTGATGTATCCCCCATCAATGACATGAAATGAGTAATAGATTTTGAAGGTGAAACAGAGTGTTATGCAAATTGAAACGGACATAGGGAAGGCCGACACGTAGAGAATGGACAACTGCAGATGGCCGACTCAATATAGGTTTCAGATGGACTTCTCTTGAACCTATGAACAACAAGACCAATGATTTGGCAGCATTGACTCAAAGACGACACAGGGGATCACCTTGTAACAAATCAAATGAGAGACAAATGGATTTCCCAAACCGGCTTCAAATGATGAATAGGGGGTGTCATGTTCAAGAGTGACACTTACTGCCAATCAATATGAAGATGATAACATATCCCTTTCCCAAATTTTCCCCCACCATTTCTGGTGAGTACCTCTTTATTTTTATGCAAGCTTGAGGAGGATAACATATGCTTGTTGATGTAAGCTCATCCTTCGGATGAGTCCGTCGGAGTATGTTTAATGAACCCTGAGAAGGAGTGGTTTGGTCCCATCATTGGTCTGTCAATGTTTGTTTAACGAGTCCAGAGATAGAAAACTCGAAGGTTTTTCATGATTATAGAGTCTGGAAAAAAAATTAAAAGAGAACTCTCTCAGTTCCTTTTTTGTAAAATAGACCGGATGAGACCGAAAAAGAGATAAATTATCATTCACCAGATGCTCAAATAGTTTATCGAGTGTGAAAATAGCAAGGTCGCTCGGCGATCTTTTCATGTTTAGAGAGTCTGAAAAGAGCTTAAAGAGGACTCCAGGGGGGTTCCTTTTTCGTATAACCATGTTGAGCCTGAAAAAGTGATAAAAGTATGCTCAATCACGTTCTCATTTATTTGTGAGCGCAAGAACAGACAAAGACCACGCTCGAGGTTTTACACAAAAACCATAAAAAACAATCAGAACATGCGATGATAAAGAAAAATATGTCTGCATCCCTGCATTTGACTATCAAAATCATCATGCCTGCAAAATTTATACTCAAAATGACATTAGGGATTAGGGTTTAATAGATAAATAATCATAAAAATCTTAATGGCATAGTAAAAAGTAAATAAAAGGGAGTAAAAACTCATTTACCATGTCATTTTTACCTTTCCACTATTTGAGCTCAAAAAACCCCTCTTTTACCCTCCAAGTTCGACGTCAGATTGCGGGAGCTACATGCATTCATTCGGTGAGCCGTCAGCAACAGTAAGGTAGGCTCTTTGTCCTTAACATTTTCATGGTTTAATTTTGCAATTTTGTTGGTTAAATTTTAATTTTTAGGTTGATTTTAAAAGCCTTATTTGCACGCTGCCATTATCACAGGTGGGCTATACGGGGCCTGCAAGAATGGGGTATTCTCACAGGTGTGCCTAAGGAAGCCTGCGAGGTTCTCGCACTGTTCCCAAAGGGAACTTGCGAGAACTGCAAAGCTCAATTTTTTTTTTAAATTTAACCAATGAACAAGAACCAAAACATGAAAAAAGTTGCTAATCTTCTTTTTGTGTCTCTTATGTAGATAATTGGCCAACAAAATGGTGCTTGAATGGTGCGAAAGGGAGCACGAAGAAGACAATGCAAATGCCGAAAATCATCCACCTACTATCGCTGCTTTAAGAAACTATGGGCTCCTGAAATACTTTCATATTCCGGGCATGAGGGCCCAACTCAGGTTGTTAGAGTACCTGGTGCGTATGTGGGACCCTGATCAGCAAGTATTTCATGTGGGGGATCACACACTGTCCTTAGATATTGAGGAAATTTATTTTTTGACTGGATTGTCACGACACGAGCACTATGTGATCCTGACTGGTAGTAGAGGTGGTGGGCTACAGATGAGTGAGTACTACCGTATACATTGTGTTCCTAAGGTTGAGAGGAAGAAAGGGAAGGTCGCTATTTGGGGGGTACGGGATGTGACCCTCCGTACTATCTTTTTTACCATATCTTGGATGGTAGGGAGTTCTTCTCCTCACATGGAATTACAGAGCTACTTCCAGTATGCTATAGAGTGTACTGAACCTCGGGTGTTCAACTGGGCAGATGTTGTGCTTCGTAGTATGAAGAAGAAACTAACTAAATGCAGACGAGGTGACCTGAAGAAATTCAGGTACAGATCTTTGTTGATGTCCTTCTTTCTTGAGAGGGTCCCTGTACTGAGGTTGCAGGTTGATTGGCGTTTGCCGACTCCTAGAGAGAAAGAATGCTGAGATGGTGTCAACTGATGGCCCGGCATGTAGCTGGACCTATCATCAAGTATGATGATACCTTCTTTGACTAGTTTCAATCACAGATGTTGATGGTTGATGACTATGCTTATTACTAATTGGATTTTCGAGGAGATCCAGACTTAGTATTGCCATAGGATGCTCAGTGGGGGGACCTTGGTAAGAAGTACACACATTTTTCTCTTTTTAAATGTTTTTTGTGAATTTTTATCATATTCAAACGTTTTTGTTTTATATGTTCATCTAAAGGCTAATGAAAAATTTATTTTTGATAACACAGATGTTGGACCGTACAGACCTCCTGGTACTTCTCCCATTCGGCGGAGAGGAGAGGTAGCACCAGTACCACAATATGTCGAGGATTATCAAGTGGTGGAACAAAATCTAGAGGGTTTGACCGCAGATATTCCAGACATGCCTATGGACGAGCTTCCACGATGCGACCAAAGTCATACTGTAGGAGTTTCAGGATCCATGAGTCGACTGCTCCATAGGGTTGCTCGAGCAGTCATGTGTTACCGTGAATGTCATCCATGACATCACTCTGTAGAAGCTATAAGCTTTAGTTTTTGACATTTTGGTCTTCGAACAAACTTTTTGTAAAAAACTCTTTTGATCATTATATATACAGACGGCTTCTACCGGTTTATCATGTGTTGTGTTAACATTGATGTGATTGATTTATAAATGATTCAAATGTCTGTCTAATACATAGTTAGCCAATACATATGTTAATGTATTTAGACATCTAGGAATATGTTGATATTCAATGTAATCAAAATAACGCTCCAAGAGGCGAATTCACAAATACACTTGTAACAAAGTAGGACTTCGAATGGTATAGACATTACTTAACTATAGTACTACTAGCTGTGAATCAAGTCGCACAACCAAATGATGAATTTCGAGCGAGATAGCATCAACCAATAGTTCAATAACAGTGTTATACTCTGCAATGTTGTTGGTCGCACGACCGAGACACACACCTCGTAAGGAGACAAGTTCGTTTGTAGGGGCGTAAATTGCCCACGCAACGGAAGCAAGGTTTTGAGTACTACAACTAGCGCCATCAGCGAAGCCAATATAGGGTAGTGAAGCCTCCGACATCTAGAAATCAAACTCAACGTCACATAAGGGCAGAGACTAGATAATGACAAAAGAAAACTATAGTAACACGCAAAAAGTATGATACATAAAATACAAGTACTTGTGCACAGATTNAAGAAAACTATAGTAACACACAAAAAGTATGATACATAAAATACAAGTACTTGTGCACAGATGAATTTATGCATAGTACTTCTTCAAGTACAACCCATTCTTGGGTTCACTCAAAGGGATACCATCATAATCTACCAACTCATAAGCTCCTTTTTCCAAAACTCATCGAATGATATAAGGACCTTGCCACATGGGTTCGAATTTCCCAGCTCCTAACATATCTCGATCTTGTTCATAGAGAAGAATAAGATCACCTTCAGAAAAAATGCGAGGCTTGACATGCTTGTTGTATTGGGCCTTGACACGCTTTTTCTGAGCTTCTATGACTAGGGTGGCATCATGTCAAGTTTCGTCTAATCGCATAAGATACAATAGACGTTCTTCTTCAGCAGAAGTGTTGGGTAGGAGTTCAACAACTAGTTTCAAAGAAGGTATCTCGCATTCGATTATAAGAATGGATTCCACACCATAGACTAACCAAAAAGGTGTAAAACTAGTAGCGGACTTGACGGATTTCCGATACGTCCATAATGCCGAAAACAACATTGTGTGCCAACTTGTTTTATGAATTCCTATCATCCATCGTAGCATAGTTATAAGAACTCTGTTGATTGCTTCGACTTGGCCGTTGGCTTGTGGATAATAGGGTGTTGAGTTATCATGATGAAGACCCAACTTTTCTGTAAGTTTAGACATCATAAAATTCCTAAAGTGGGTACCGTGATCGGTTATGATAGCTTGGGGAACACCAAAACAAGCTATGATGTGATAAAAAAGAAACAATGTTGCGGTCTTTCCAGTGTTGTCAAATGTCGGCATTGCCTCGGCCCATTTCGTAAAGTAATCTACGGCTACAATAATGTAACCATGCCCCCCGGCTGAGTGAGGGTTACATGTCATGAAATCGATGCCCCATTTCGCAAAGGGACCAACTGAGACCATAGGGTGAAGAGGAGTGGGATGTGCCTGAATTTTCTGATTATAGGTCTAGCATGCATGGCATTTCTGAATGACGGTGATGCAGTCATTAAACAAAGAAGGGAAAAAATACCCTGCGCGTAAGATATTCTGGGCAGTAGCATACCCAGACATATGACCACCACATGCTCTGGAATGGAAGGCATTCAAAGATTTCTCAGCTTTGTAGAACATTAGGCATCGTCGAAAAACAGAGTCAATCTCGCGACGATAAAGAGTATCCCCGAGGATAATGTATTGACGAGCTTGATAGCGTAGTTGACATCATTCAGTACTAGACAAAGTTGGCCGGAAAGTCTGGGTTTGGAGATATATAATGATATCCCCATACCAAAGATCATTAGTGCTAATAAGGAAAAGATACTCATCGAGTAACGAATCAACTGCTACATTTTCCGTTGTAGAGTCGGGAAAGTCGCATATCAATGCAGCAAAAACTAAGGACTTCTTGGACTTGGCGCATTCGAATTCCAAGTCAAACTCCTGGAGTATCACAATCCATTTGGAGTATTTTCCCCCTAGAAATTGATGTGTCAGAATGTGTTACATAGGGTTGCAATGTGAAATCACTATAGTCTTATGTGAGAGGATATAGTGCCAGAAGTGTTGGACGGCTTGAATGGCAGCCAAGGCCAGTTTCTCGACATGTTGATACTTTATTTCAGTCGGCGTGAGAGTTTGACTCAAGTAGTAAATAACATGTTCGTCATGAGCATCATCCTCTTGAACGAGAACCATGCCAATGATGTAATCCGAGGCAGCAAGGTAAAGGAAATAATCGCGACTATAATCTGGGGGAAAGATAAGTGGAGCTCGCGTTAGGGACAACTTCATAGCTTCAAAAGAATTATTGGCAATGGTATTCCAGACGAACTCGAAATCCTTCTTTAGTAGCCGCGTAAATCCATGATTTATCTCGGCATAATTTGGGATAAAACGATGAAGAAATTTTGCTTTCCCCTGCAAACTTTGCAACTGGTGAAGTGTAGAAGGAGGAGGGAGATTAAGGATCACCTCAACCTTAATAGGATCCATCCAGATCCCTTGATGTGAAATGATAAAACCTAGAAGATGACCAGATTCTATGCAAAAAACGCACTTATGAGGATTTAAATGTATACGATAGAACCGACAGTGAACAAAAATGGCTCGGAGGTGGGTAGGGTGATCGACTTTGCGTATAGAATGAGTGGGTAAATCATCCAAATAGGGTTGAACGATGTGCTTGATATCATGAAAAGCATAAGGAATAGCATGTTGAAACGTTGCGCCATCATTCTTGAGACCGAAAGGAAGTTTTTGATAGGCAAAAGTACCCCAAGGACAAATAAAAGTAGTCTTATGTTGATCCTTGGGAGCAATGTTAATTTGATTATAGCCGGAGAAAACATCCATGAGAGAGAAGATTTCACTTTCGGCACAGTCATCGACAATCTGATCGATGAAAGGGGTAGGAAAGTTGTCTTTAGGACAAGCTTTGTTGATATCCATATAATCAACGCATACACGAATGGGGCCTCCTTTTTTGTCAATCGGGATAGGATTGGAAACCTAGTCTGTAAGAGCCACCAGATAAATAAAGTCGTTTTTCAGAAGTTTCTCGACTTCGAGCTTTATAGCAGCCGCTTTACGTGGGTGAACTAGACAAAGGCATTGCCGGATGGGTTTAGCTCAGGGGTATGTCTTTATCTCATGTACAACAATTGCAGGATCGATACCTGGCATTTCTTCATAACTCCAAGTGAAAATGTCATGAAATTATTTGAAAAGGGAGGTATAGGTGACGATTTCATCAGAAGAACATGAAGCTCCAATATGGACATTTTCAACAATCCCAGGTTTAATGGATATGTCAATGGGAATCGTGGGTGAGATATTGCTTAAGTTCCCTTCAGTAAACACATCATGTAGAGACTCAGGAACGGTCGAGATGAAAAAAACGGTCGACGGAATCGAAACCCGTTGGTAGTTCTCAAGAGTATGTTGCTCCAGAAAGAGGATGGAACGATGATGTCCATTATCCCAAGGGGTGTCCTCCATGACGAACATCATCATATCGTCAGTGGGAAAAATAACACGAAAAGGATCGAGAGACAACTCATCAAGAGAGGGGGTAGAAGGTGTTCCCGACTGAATAGCCTGGTAGGCAGATTCAACCGGACTTAAGGACATTGCGTCGCCGAAACAAAGATGATCTCCAGGGTCAGGGACAATCCAAGGGTCATGAGACACAGGAAGTTCTTGAGGCACGGTGGAGATCATGTTGATAGAAACAACTGACGGGCGTGGGATATCGGGCGGTGGAATGGGAAAAGTACCCATTAACGAGGAGTCCTTTAAAAGACCGACACCAACGTTCTCATAACCCGGTGGGGTTTTAGCGATAAATGGTATGTTTCCAGTATGGGTATCAGAATTGAAGAAGGCAAGTTGGTCGATGGTAAAAACCTTTCCTTGATGAGGGAAACGTACTACATGAAAAAGTTTCGACACAACAACACGCATGGAATCAATCCAGCTGCGGCCAAGAAAAAGATTATAATCAAGGGGAGCGTCAAAGACTTCCACTTCGACCTGGACCGTTTTACCTTCTAACGTGATGGGCAACGAAGGAAGAACACCATAGGGATTCAAACCAGAGCCGTTGAAATCTTTAAGAGTGTTCTGGGATTCATTCAAATGAGGAGAGCCAATGGATTTCCAACAAGCAAGAGACATCACACATGTCGAGGCACCCTCATCAATAACGGTGCGACAAATGTTTTTATCAGAGACAACAACTTGGATCTGGAAAGAAAGTTGAGGGGGTAACCTTGGAGCGTGATCTTCCAGGTCAAAGACTATCAAATTTGTATTCGTTGGATCGATTCCACCGATAGCTTTCAACAGGGCCTTTCGTTGTGCAGGACAAGTCTGAATGACTTCAAGGGATAACATCGCAGAAGGTGCTTTAGCCAGATCTTCAACAATGTTGTAGTTCTGGGCAGGATGAGCATGAGGATTGAAAGCCGATTTCTGAACGACATCCTTTGGGGGGGGTCGCAGAACTGTGTCGAGGCTCGGTCATTCGAGATGAAGAGGATCAGTAGTAGGTAGAGTCATGGGAGAGGATTGTGCCGAAGAAGGAGATAAATCATCAACCTTCTCCTTAGAGGGAGAATAATCTTTGGCCCGAGTAGTGAGTGCAACATTGTTCTGCTTAGAATCACCAGTACACATCAAAACACATGATGTAGTAGAAGAAGAGGGTTGGTCATGGATGACCAACTGAGCCTGTTGTTGAGACGGGAAGGGTTGGGACAAAACAACTGGTGCAGGTGGTTTTGGATCTCCTTGAAGGAACTTAGTGACCTTGGAACATCGTGGACAATCCTTCGTGTAGTGATCATCACCACAGATAAGGCAAGGGTATCGTGGTTTGCGCTTATCCCAATCGTCAACAGGGGTAGTTTTGGTTTGCTCTGCTTGAGGAGTATTTTTGCATTCCTTATTCTTGCCTCTCCCCTTTTTAGATTTGCTTTTACTGGCTGGGGTAGATTGGACTGCATTTACCTCAGAAGTCTTGCCGATGGGAGTGGTAGGAGACAGAGCATTTTGAACATTAGAAGAAGCATATTTAGGATTGACGCTGGACACAGAATGCGGTTGGGCTTGGGAAGAGCCAATCACACTATCAGCTGCATGCGAGGCAGCTGGAATAGTTGAAGTGTTGGAAGTATTAGGACGAGGTAAGTCAGGTAATAAATCGTAAAGGGTTCCCGTTTGTGAATAAATGAGGTCAAGATATTGAGCACGACTTACAGCCTGCTCTTCCATGACTACACCACCCATGGCAATGTCCTTACCGATTTCGTTCACAAATGATTTTGTAAACCATTCTGCCAGTAATTGATCGGGAAGCTCAAGTTTAATGAGACGTCATCTCCTTTTCCACTCATGGATGTCATCAGATATATGATTTCCTTTAGTATGTTTGAATGAAGTCAAAATCTTGGTCCCCGTATCATATCAGATCGGTAACTGGTAATGCGTAAGGAAATCCATAGCTAGGGTGTTGAAATTAGAGAAGAAACTTCATGGAAATTCAATATACCACTTCCCAGCAGAACCTGTGAGGGTTCATTGAAAAAGACGTAAACGAATAGAGTCATCCATCAACGAGTTGGATGAGCACCAGAGGTGAAAAGTCATGATGTGATTGTTCGGGTCCTCTCCCACTTTTCCGTCGAACTTGGGAATGTCCCAGGGTAATTTAGCTGGTATAACAGGCCATTGGGGAGAGTGACGAATTGAATCATTTAGGATCCTTGACAAATCTAAAAGATCCAAAGTGGCCAAGAAGGGTAGTTGTCGATTCACCTGTGGATACTAGTGGCTTTAGGGAGGACACCTGGTCAGCAAACCAGTAGGACCGTAAGCGGTCTGTGCATAATGGGAAGACCCAGGCAGATTCAGTGGTGGTTGGAGAGGATAGTAGCTCAAGGGATTGTAACCTGGAGCGGGGACTTGAGTTTCAGCATTCAGACCCCAAATAGGATTGGGTACACCTGGATATGGTTGGCCTATAGTAGGGACAGACAACTACTACCCCCCAGTCATTTGAGGAGGATGTTGTATCATCTGATTCCAATACTGGGCCAAAGAGGGAGGTATATTTTGTCCAAAAGGTGGGGTTGGTCCCACTATCGTAGGTGGTGTTCCAACCAGGATTTGTGTTCCAATAAAAGGTTTTGTTGTAATTGGAATGTGACCGGTAAGAGGAGGGTGAGTCGTACCACCTTGTCGACCAAAGGGAATCTGGAAGTTTGGTGTAATGAATGGGATAGTGCCACTAGGATTAGGATTGCCAGTGGAAGACAAGAAAGGCCTTCCAGAAGGAAATTGAGGGAGTGTCGGAATAAAACCAGGAATAGGGTGCCCAGGAGAAGAAGGACCACCTGGAGAACCATATGGGGTTTGCGGAGATGTTGGAATGGAAGCATTCAACGCACGGTATCCAGGTGGTAGTTTTGGAGTGACATTGGGAGTTTGCTCCGTGTTTATAGGAGCAAGACTAGCCGCAGTGAGCCTGGTTGGGACACTCGTAGTATTTGTGAGATGGGCCATTTTAGCAGGGACAATAAAGTGATAAGTGGTAGTCAACGGTACAGTCTCTATCTCAGCAACCACAGGGGGGTTGATTTCGGAGACCACAGGTGAACCAGGACCAAAAAGGTCCCGTCAAAAAATGCCCATAGACCAAAAAAGATCTTGTTCCCCAGGTCCAGACGAAGATCCAGAATACAAAACAATTAAGTCTCCTGAAGAGTGTGCTCGCATAAAACATCTCCCAAAATTGGGGTGAAGTCGAAAATCCTCTCGAGTATTAGTAATTCAAAAGTGTTCTAGAGAGTCAGTTCATTCCACTGGTGGCATGGTAACTTCTTGGACTTCACTCTGCTGAGGAGAGCCCTCGAGTGTAGCTGTAGACAAGGGCTGAGAGCCTTCAGGATGCTTTGGAGACAAACCTTGCATTCTACGTGAACAACGTGGAGGAGCTATTGTGAACGAGTGACAAACTTCACGAAGAAAATCCTATGGTCAACTTCAAGAAACAAACAACATGTGCTAGTAAACAAAATCTAGGAAGCAATCACCAAGCAAACAAGACCTTCTAATTTCGAAGCCACTAGTTGGTGATGAAATCCAATGTCACAACAATGAGACCAGAAGGGGTGGGGCTAGGGTGGAAAAGTTACACTGACGACCTGCTTAACGGACTTACACCCTGGTGCAAGCTCCCACACATAATCATGGGTATACCCTCCAAGGAGCCCGAGTGAGTTTGGTCAATGTCAATTCCAGGTACCGTGAAGAATTTCCCCTCCATAGTCACCTCGGGTAAGAACCTAGAGAGATAGGCCACTAAGGTCACCACCAACAACAATAAATCCTGGGGGAATAGTTGACAGTCCGATCCACACGTAAGGGCAGGGTATCTAGCCCGAAATCAACTCAAAAGGCTTCCACTCATCATTATGGGTATACCTCCGAGTGATCCCCGTAATACGTGCAATCTCTACACCGATATCAACAAATCAGGGTGAGTAACTCTGTCAAGACCAGTGTGACCTCGTTCTTGACTCTTGTGTGAGAAGGGATTCCTAGGACAAGATGTTGCAAATGGAATTTAACACTCCCTAACACAATATGCTATTGTGTGTTTTGTGATTTTGGAGAGTGTATCTTGCTTCCTACTCCAAAGCGCTAGCCTAGAAAAATGTTGGTGTAAAAGATTCCTAGAAAAGAGTTACTAGATAAATTTTATGATTACGCAGTGTTATTAAGAGCTATTGTTTACTAAAAGGAAATGGAGATGAAACTTATGTTGTATGACTCTGACCCAACAATGCATGGATGAGAATGAAATATATCACTTTTTGTTCAATGAATCCTATGTATGGGAGGGAAAGAGAAATTTTTCTAGATCAACCTTGAACTACAATGCAAAATTTCCTTTAAAATGCAAATACAACAAATCACACATCAAAGAACAATACTCTATTGCTTCTTTTTCAACAACTTCAACAATTTGATTTTCAATGTTTTCAAAGACAAAAACGATTGTTTGAAAGAAAAAACTTTGTTCACTTTTCAAAAAGGACCCTCACTATGCCAATGAGAGTACAGAAAATCAGAAAACCAATGAACAAGCAATGATAATAACCCAATCCACTCTTTCAATGAAAGCAAAAATAAAGAGCAAACCAATCAACTCAACCAAAAGTCTTTTCAAATGCATAAGAAAATGATCTCTCAAACAATAAGAAAATGAGAAAAGACCAAGCAAACTCAACTTTCAACCAATCACTGGTTCTTAACTAATCAAACACACTCAGATTCTGAAGTCAGAGAGAATGGTTTTGCCAAGAAAAGTCAAGAAATGAAAGTCAAGACCAAAAAGACAAGAAGAGCCTTGAAATCCTAAGACTATTCATGCATGAAAACGAAGACAAGAAATACACCAATCAATGGTCCAAGAAACACTTATGAGGCAATTAAACTGATTTGGGCAATTGAATATGCCAAAACTTAGATCCAAAAATTTGAACAAATGAGTTCGCAGGCTGGTAGTATTACACAGTGCGAGAATCACTGATTCTCGCAGGTGACCCTTGAGAAGGGTGCGAGAACCTCGCACTGAACCTTAAAGGCAGAATGCGAACCCTACCAATTCTCGCAGGATGGAATGAAGTGCAGTGCAAGAATCACTGAACATAATCAAAATTTTGGAAAATGAAGCAAAATTTAAAAAAGCCTCTAGACCCAGAGGGTCTATCAAGATATCCTGAAGACTCAGAGATTGATAGGATAGGAGAAAAGTGAAACCAGAGCAAATGGCCACAGAAAAATACCAAAATACACAAAGAAAATGGGTTGATCCCCAGTGGAGTCGCCAAATTTGTTATTGGATAAATCCGTAGGTGCGGACACTAAACGATCTCCCTATATCCACCTAGATCTAGAACAAAGCAAGACGGGACATGACTCTTTCCCTAGGTTTTAACCATTGAATTAACTAGGAGGAAAGAACAAGTAACATACCTTATTATTACTTCCTATGGTCTTTGTTGCTCCCGTTTCGCTCCAGTGCTCTCGTGCAGTCAAGACCAAGACAACACAAACCAACCAAAGTGAAGATAGCACAATATATTCAACTGTCAACCTATGTATATGATCAAGGAATTATACAATAAAGTGGAAATAGCTTTATGGGAAAGGGACATGCCTCTGTATCATATTAATGGAAAGTAAATATTACAACCTGAGCCTTGATGTCGCAAACTTCCTTTCGATGGCCCTTGGCTCCGACACACACACTTTCTCAATCCTTGCATGAAGAAGATCAAATCCTCTTGATAGACTTGCTAGAGTCTCCAAGCTGTTATTCAGTGTTAAGTCCTTCACACAATTCTTTCACCAATTCTCCAATGAATCTTGCTTAACCTTTTCCATGATAATTCCCTCAATATATAGGAGAGAACAAGATAGTTACTTGGATAAGAATGATCCAAAAATATCAGGGAATCCAGTACTAGGATAACCATTCGAATGCCAACCCATCCTTCTAGAAGATTCCCTTCTAGAAGCTTCGAGAATTCATCTTTTTCCTTGCTTTAGGAAGTTTTCGCACCCTAGCAGTTCAACACAGTGTGAGAAGTTTGCACCCTGGCTTAAGGCAGACTGCTAGAATGGGTCATTCTCGCAGCCAAATATACTAGCAGCTTGTGAACCTTCTTCAAAAATAAGATTTTTGTGAAGAGATGAAAGTAACTTTTCTCAGGAGAAATTTCTTATGAAGAGCCTGAGTACACCATCAACAATACATCATCATGATGACCTAAATCATGGGTAACAGACACCCAGTAGGACTATTACACCCTTTACCCATTCCAGAATGTAAATGGGAAACCATCTCCATGGATTTTATCACTGGATTGCCAACTTCAATCAAACAGAATGATGCCATTATGGTAGTGGTGGATAAACTGAGCAAGTCATCTCATTTCATCCCCATCAAATCAACCTACAAGGCGATAGATATCGCCCACGTATTCATGAAAGAGGTATTCAGACTGCACGTTATGCCGAAAGAGATAGTGTCTGACAGAGACATAAAATTTACTTCCAATTTTTGGAAATCACCGATGGTTGGTTTAGAGACCAAATTGTTGTTTAGCACCACCTATCACCCTCAAACCGATGGACAGACAGAAAGAGTGAATCAAATACTAGAGGATATGTTAAGGATGCATGTAATGCATCAACCCAGGAAATGGGAAGACTACCTACCATTGGTAGAATTTGCCTACAACAATGGATACCAAGTGTCTTTAAAGAT
>JASDQU010100095.1:180215-191609 GCA_032191745.1 Picea mariana
AACAAGTGACTCAGATAAAACAAAATCTGAAGGTCGCTCAGAACCGACAGAAAAGTTATGTTGATCAAAAGAGAACTCCAAGAGAGTTCAAAATGGGAGATCATGTATATCTAAGAGTTATGCCCAGGAAGAGTTCCCTAAAAAATGGGAGATTGTGCCAAGTTGGCACCCTAGTATTGTGGACCCTTTGAGGTTCTAGATAGAGTGGGACCTGTAGCCCATCGGCTAGCACTCCCTCCCACGGTAAAAGCACATAATGTTTTCCATGTTTCATAATTGAAGAAATATGTACATGATGCTAATCATATAATTGACTGGTCTATGATCCAGGTGGAATCGGAGGGATAATTTCTACCAGAACCCCAATGCATATTGGACATAAAGGAAACCCCGCTCTGGAACCGAACCATTGCACAGGTAAAGGTGCAATAGATACATTTTGGCCCAGATGAGGTTACATGGGAAATGGAGGATGCCATGAGACAGGCATATCCGTTTTTATTTACTTCTGTACATGCAATTCATGTTAAAAGATAAGAACATCGAGGATGATGTTCCCTTAAGGGGGAGGGAATTGTAACACCCTGTTTCTCCCAGTTTGTAAAAATAACTGGACTGGCCAAGAACTATGGAAAACTCAAAAATGTGAATATGTGATGTGAAGGGACCTTGTGGAAAAGGTCAATGAATGTGATTAATATTATGAATTTATATTGCATGGCTGTTGAGAGGGGATATGTTGAAAAAGAGACCACGATGGCTGCAGAAAGGCAGTGGAAAGCACCTGGAAAGGTGGCGTTAACTTCCACCGAAAAACAATACCGTATTTGGACTTCACTGGCTCGGAGAACCAAAAGGAGCTCGCTAGCCCCGAATTAAATGTCTCGCAGGCTGGTAGGTAGATGGCTCCTCAAGAATTAGTGATGGATGGGAGGTGAACCGCCCATCCGTAGAGCCGTCAGGCCTGACTAGCACGAGGGAAATCACGCCACACGCAACCTCGTAAGAGGATAAGGCGTGGGGGAGAATTGATTGGGGGCAGACGCGAGGGGAGAAAGAGAAATCTAGCGATATGCAGAGTGAGTGATAGCAGAGAGGAAGGAGAGTAACCTTCACTCTTGGTCACTAGCAAACAAAGATGCAGTCTCACAACATCATGGTCTCAGCTCGGGGGTGGCTAGTGGTAAATCCACTGGGAGTCGTTGATCCTACGGTTGGGTGTAAACGAGCACCCCTCTCAGCAGTTGCATAACCCCTGGTGTTACTTTATGATAAGTGTTTTTCCTTTGGCATCTTGAAATATATGTATTCTGACATTTATGATCATGAGCTATGAAATTGTGAATGATTTCATTATAAGAATGTCTGTATGGTGTCTTGATCAGTACCGGTAGTTGTATGTTTAGATGGAAAGACTATGTATGGCTTATGTTCTCTTAAATCATTGTTTATATGCATACTGATCTAATTTAGACTTCATGTCTGGTTCTCGGGAGAGCGATACCCTTATCTGACTCAAATAGTACCCTGGGTAAACCTCCCCATAGAGATACCCTTCTCAAAAATCCCATCAAGAACCTGGAAAAAGGACGTGAAGGCACAAGGCCTTAAGAAATCCCTGATAAGTATCAAATCGACGGATGAGATACCATCAGGAAATCGGTGGTCACTCACGATCGTCAGATCGGAAGAAGAAACTGGAGTGTTAAGCGCCTTAACCCTGAATAGGTTTTGATTGACAGATGATATCCCGTCGAGAAATATGTGGTCACACCTGACCGTTATATTGGTAGGAGAAAGTAGGGTGTTAAATTCCTTACCACTTTGTCTTTCTATGTCTTCGTGGGTAGCAAAGAGATTGGGATCGTAGATCCCCAAGGTCCATGAGAGCATCTGGACCATTGATTTTTTTCCACGTCTAGGGAGTCGTGGGAGAATGCACAAGTTAGGAACCTGTCTGAACCGTCAGATCTCGACTGGAAAACCCGACAGCCGTTGGATATGTCAGGAGATACCTGAGGGTTAAACCCCCAGTGAATAGGGATGAAAGCCCAAAATAGATCTAGACCGTCCGATTTAAGGAGGCCACATGTCATGAGATTTCCCATTTAGGGAAATTGGGAATCGGGAACTTGGGAGTTCTGGTGATGAGAGATCGGGACTTTCCATGGTGGAAACCCCGAGACAGATCTGGACTGTCCGATTTAAGGAGGCCACGTGTCATGAGATTTCCCATTTTGGGAAATCAGGAATCACGAAATTGGGAGTTTTGGTGATGAAAGATCGAGACTTTCCATGGTGTAAACCATGAGACAGATCTGGACTGTCCGATTTAAGGAGGCCACGTGTCATGATATTTCCCATTTCAGGAAATCAAGAATTGAGAACTCAGGAGTTCTGGTGATGAGAGATTGGGACTTTCCATGGTGGAAACCTCGAGACAGATCTGGACCATCCGATTTGAGGAGGCTAAGTGTCGAGAGATTAACCACATCGAGAAATCGGGGATCGAGGATTTAGGAGTCCCGTGGTTGAGAGTTCAAACTCTCATGATGATAAGTCTCGATGAACGGATGAGATTCTTTCAGAGGATCTCAGGGTCTATAACGACCGTCAGATGTGAGGAAGAGATGTCAACTTTAAGATGGGGTGCGAATGCACCTTTGGGTAAGTGGCGAGCAGATTCTGACGGCTAGAATCCACCCACCCAGGTCTATGGCTAAGGCTTCATTCCGAAGCCCCCTTGTTGTTCTGCCTTTAGTTGTGAGGGGGGGGTCTGGAATTGAATACGCAACTCTTGAATGGTCAGGATTTATTCACCTTGATCAATGACATTCAGGCAAATTCTGGACCCCCCTTGCCATTCTTCCTTTAATGGGGGGCGGGGGTCCGGAATGGTGTGGCATGTGAAGCGGGACCCGCCTTCTGTCACATTTCCCTCTGGGTCATGTTTCCCCTCTCGCCACCTGTACTCCACTCAACCACGTGACAGGGCCATTCCTAATGGCCATTTGCTAACCCTGTAGGGATTCGTCCGTATTGGCCAGTCACTAGCCCTGTCGGGGTTCGACGGTTGCAGAGTCGAACAATTTGACATTCCTGTAGCATCAAGTCATGAATTACTAAGAGACTCCATGGTTATTTGACCTATGATCATGATCCACGATCACATGGGAGTAGATAGAGAAAGATCTAGCTTACACTAGGCCTCCACAGATATTCCGGGGGCTCTGATTCTGCAGAAAGAAACGCAAAATTTGATTATGGTAGTGGGTGTATTACATTGTTCTATTAAAAGCTAACATATTCTACATAACCGACACAAGCTGAGGATAACCCAAAGCTTTCCAAGAAATAGAGGACAAAATACTAATAGATGAACCTTCATCTATCAGCATCCGAGGAATGTCCCGATCACAAACCTATACTATAATATTGAAAGGAATGTGAGAGGGAAGACAAGGTCTAGTTAGCACACCCCAATTGAAAAGGATGAACTCATTACTTGGAGGGGGTTCCATGGGAGAAGGAGGAATGTCCCCCAGCAGGGCATATTATGTATCAACGAGAAAAACGTGAGCAGTATCAGGTTTACTCTCAAGCAAGAGAGTAGGATCGACTGATGACGAGATCAGATCGATAACTTGGGTTGCATACTCCAAAGGGATAATGTGGTCGATAGATGGAAACAGATCGACCACTTGGGTTTCAATCTTTGGCGGGAGAGTGGGATTGACCGAGGATGGGATCGGATAAACCACTTTGTCAACTGGTTCAACTAAGGACATGACCATATTGACTGCATGATCAACCAGATTGATCGACGAAGGGACCAGATTGATCATTCCATCAACTAGAAGTGGGTTGAGAGAAAGCTTATGGTAAGCAACTGGAATTTGAGGTTGTGCAACAGTCATGTCTTCCAAGAATTTTGAGGCCTCATCCATACGAGGGAAAAGGTGAGTTAGTTGACTCCCTTTGCATAACATGCATGGGAACTTGACTCTACTTTTCTTCTTCTCAACGGTATCTTGACTAGTTGATGGGAGGTCATCAACATGTTGTTCAGAGGCTAACGACATAAGTCGGCGAAGGTGTGTAGACCATGCTTCTATAACCTTGGATAGACCAGGGAAATCCTTAAGAATATGGATACCCTTATAAATCCTAGAAGGGTACTTGGGTCTACGGGTTGTTTGGGTGATCTTGACATCATCAACACTTCCAACACGATTAACAGTAACTGGTTGTTTTCCAACATGTTTAGTAGTGGTTGGAATATTGGACCCTTGCTTATTTTTCTTCTTCTTATTCTTCCTTTTCTTCTTCTTCTTATCCACCAAGTTACTAGCTTTAGAGCTTTCACTCGATGAAGAATATGAAATCGAAGAAGACCTTGCAAGTGAATAAGGCGAAGAAAATGTTACTGGTGAAGAAGGCGAAGGATCAACATGAGGTTGATGTTCTTGGGGGGAAGTGCTTACAATTGAAGCACCAACTGCATTCAGGATTACCTGAGTGGAAAACAACCATACCGGTAATCCAATAGTGAGACCTTGAAGGCTCAAAGTAGCGATGTGAGGAGGACAAATGTTTCTATAAGAGGGAAAAACAAAAGGTTCCCCTAAAAAAGGGGTTCCTTCATTGGTAGTTCCAGGAATTTATGCCGTAAAAATAAAGATCCAATCTAGAGTTCACTAGGGAAAACAAACAACACATGCTAAAAATCTAGGAAGTAAGAAAACAAACAAAACCTTCTAAAAATGGATGCACTAGTTGGTGATGAAATCCAACATCGCAAGGAAAATGTAAGAAGGGGATGAGATAGAGCGGGTGGAAAAGTTACATTGACAACCTGCTTAACGGACTTACACCCTGGTGCAAGCTCCCACACATAAATGTGGGTATACCCTCCAAGGAGCCTAAGTGAGTTTGGCCAACGTTGATTCCAGGTACCATGAATACTTTCCCCTCCACAGTCACCTCATGTAAATTCCCCAAAGAGATAGACCACTAAGGTTACCAATTACTACAATGATGCCTGGGGAAATAGTCGACAGTCTAATTCACGAGCAAAGGCAGGGTATCTATCCTGAAATCAATTTGAAAGGCTTCCACTCATCATTATGGGTATACCTTCAAGTGACCCCCATAATACGCACAATCTCTACACCAAGACCAACAAAGCAGGGTGAGTAACTCTGCCAGTCTTAATGCGACCTCGTGATTGACCCTTGTGTTAGAAGGGCTTTCTAGGTCAAAATGTAATAAGTGGATTTCAATGCTCCCTAAATCAAGATTCTATGTTTGTTTATAGCTTTGGAAAAATATCTTTCACACCTATTCCAAAGCCCTACAACTAATCTATTGTATGTTTTCTACCATAAAATATAAAAATTTCTAATTAATTTTTATAAGCGCTTTATTTTTAAGGTTGTTGTTACTCAAGAGGAAAATGTCATGGACTAAATGATGTTTTGACCGACTCTAGACAATGCTAAGAAATGAGAATGCAAATATTTCACTTCGATGAAAGATATATTATGAGAAGGAGAAATTTTTTATCATTCCCAAATGCACAATGTCCCAAAATTTTATTAAACTCATCAATATCAAGAACTTCAATAAATGAGCCAAAGAGACTATACACCAATACATGATTCTTGGCCAAAAAACCAATTCAAGATTAAAAAATCCAAGAACCTTTCATTTTCTCAACTTCAAATGAAAAAATGCCCCAAAACTAATGCAAAGCAAGAAATAGGATTTTTTGTTTTAAACATAGCCAAAAGCAATAGCAAATCACTTAAAAAAAAAAAAAAACCAAACTAAGTTTCTCTTTTAACACGATTTATTTAGAAAAAGAAGTATTCTTTCACTAAACAATTCTAAAGAAAAATAATGCTTTGTAACAGAAAGACACTCAAAGGAAGAGATCAAATCTTTCAAAAACAAACAAAGCAAAAAAGAGGCAGGGAGCTTATTGCACCTCACACATACCCATCCCGATCTCTCTTATGAAGTGAGTTTTGTTTCTAGGTATATGCAGGAGCCCCATGAGCTTCATTGGAAAGCTGCTAAGAGAATCCTTCGGTATGTAAAAGAAACTCGTGGTTTTGGTATTTATTATGCAGTTTATTGTCCTCTATCTTTGGTCAGGTACACAGATTAAGATTGGGATGGAAATGGCATAGACCACAAGTCCACCTCATGGTATGTGTTATCACATGAACTTGTCAGAGTCTTGTGGGTTTGTGGTTTCTACTTAAGTCTGTAATTTTTTCCTTTCTCTATCCTTTTCGAATCGACAAGTCTTAAGCTTATCCCCTTTCGGCATGTAAATTCGTCTTCTATGTGCCCTTGTTTGTTTTTGTGCCATGGTTTCCCTCAATATATTAACTGAAAGAAATCTCGGCCCTAAGCCCCTCTATTTTTTTTTTCGAGGATGAGCACTCGCCTCCTACATTCCAGTCACTAATCTCCTATTTCCTCAGCTCACAACCAGTCATCCAAATTCTTGACTGTGCAGGCCATAGCCAAGAACACAAAGCATAACTTTCTTAGCAGTTTGTTTAGGGATTGAAGCATGAGCATAAGGAATTTTTAATCTTTCAGTGATGGATATTCCAGGAATGGTCCAAATCAGCGGCTCACAGGCGTTCGAGAGTGCAAAGTTGCACGGAGTATAGCACCAAAGAAAAAGGCCCGAAATGGATCCAAGTCATTGATCAGCAAGAGCCACGTGTCATCAAGTCCATAGCTCCAAGTAAAAGTGCATGGAAGAGTAAGCGAGATTTTATTTTTGGTTTTCCCGGAACCTAAATACCCAAAGTGGATCTCAATCGTCCAAATCCAGAATGCCATGTGTCATCAGATCTGTCACTCCAAGAGTTTTACTTAGGGATTTTTAAAATGAGAAAAGTGCCTAAGTCCCTAAGACCCAAAGCACCGAAGTCCCAAAGACCCAAAGCATGTGATGCACTCTCATTAGGCATGACACATGGCACTCTTTCTAAAACATTTAGTCATGGCCATGTCACCCTCCTTATCATGACACATCAGCAGACATGACATCATATGACATCATCTGACCATGAGCTTTGTGGGAGAGGTAAGTTTTAAAATTGATTTTCTTAGAGCCCAGAGTCCCAAGGGGATCTCACCCATCGATCTCTCAAGGCCAAGCATCGCTAGATCTAGAACTCTGGGTAAAAGCATAGAAGGAAAGTAGGTTTGAGATTTGATTTTCCCTAAGCCTGGAGATCTCAATTGTTGATTGAGAAGGGAGAAGAAGGGTCATCGATATGGTTGAAGGGATCAAAGTCCTGAAGTAAGAGAATAGTCATTGATTCAAGAAGACATGTGTCAATATATAGACAGCTCTGGGTAAAAGCACTTGGAATCCCATGTTTGAGATTTGATTTTCCCAAAGTTCAGAGCCATGAAGGGATCTCAACCATCTATCTCTAGAGGGTGACGCATCATCAGATCCTTAACTCTAGAGTTTTTGCCAACATTCTTGGCGTCGTTTTCAGGGAACGAATTTAAGACATTTCCCTGGGTAAGAACGACAAAGAAATTATGATTCTAAAGGTGCATCAGAAATCAGTACCATTGAAGATTGCATATCTTGCACCTGGTGACTCCACTATTTTAGCTGTGGCTTTCATAGGTAGACACACGAGATCTACTCCACAACTGCCTCTGGCTACACCTGAAGTTGACCCAAAGGGGATTATTAAGAAAGAAAATATTTCTCACGAATTCTTTTAGCTAATGTCCCAGATTGAAAGGCTCCCTGGGAAGAACAACATTGCAGAGATCCGGCTTTAGATGGTGAGCTAATGTTGGACACATTATTCTAATAGCTCATTTTTCACCATGGAGACTCCACTAGTTTGAAATGGAACAGATTTTAGCTCAGAGGTATGCCTTCTATGATTTTTCGAAAATAGTGAGTTTCCCTAATCCACTGCCTAATAGAAATGAATGGGAAAGAAGCCTTCCTAAATTCCGAGGAGAAGAGTGGGAAGTACCAACTGAACATTTGCTGGACTTTCATGAATTCATTCATCGACTTAATATTATGCATGAATATGTTCAGATTAAGATTTTCAAGCATTCATTAAGGGGGATTGCTCATGATTGGTGTCGGTCTCTTCCCATTGTGTTGAAAGCCAACAATAATTTTTGATTTCCCTCAAAAAGATGCCTACACCCCTTGTGGTATTACGACAAATCATTGTCGCATTGTGCTTCTAGACATTCGTCTCATTTTTGCGACAATTACAATTCAATTTCGATTTAGTTTTCACAACTGCAAGTGTGAAAACACCTCTTTCGTTGCTTAAATTGTCGTCGTTTTTTTGGTTGATTTGCTGAAAGACACTTGATTACTAGTTTACCACATGACCACTAAAGGTTTTCTCGAATTTATGTCTTGATTTGGATATGTTTGATTGCTAAACCTTTGGGCATAAAATTTATTGGTTTTGTTCTGATCTTGTGAAAATTGTAATGGATTTGGTCTTATGTGTTTTTATTCTTATTGCTATAGACTCACCACTTGTTTATTATGTGAGAAATTTTGATTGCATCATTCTAAAACTTTGGAAATACAAACATTTAATTATGCAACGAATACATTGGCAAGTTTATGAGGCCTAATAGCAATAGTTTGAAGGCGCATGGGTTAATCATATCAGACTTTACAAATTGATGTTTGGGATATTATATGCAAAGTGGATAATACATTGGATGTTTCATAATCCCAAGCTATGTGTTAGCATTGAACCTTGTGGTTGAACGATTGATTGACACGATGGAATTGGCACGGTAGATCGATAGTTAATGTTGGGTACTGTGTTTGATTAAACTCAACACTTGGCACACAATTATCACATGAAGTGCTGGTTCTGACTCGGATGAATGGCACGTAGAGGTGATGATTCACCTATTTGCTGGTCGATACGTTTGTTTTAAATGATTATGGTTTTAACAGCTCTGTACAGGTCATTAATGCAATGCGTGGCGATGGTAATCCCACCACCTTCGCACGCATAGAGTTGTTTCCGGTCTCATCGAGCATTCAAGCTATTGAAACCCTATCGTTTTCACTTTGTGCATTGTTCATTCAGTGTGAACCCTACCATGTACAGAGGTTATGGCTCCTGTTGTGAGGGCCGAACCTAACGGATGCCAAGCACTGTTGACATTCGATGGTGCATATAGCGACCTTGAAGAATTCGGATGGCTTTCGTTTATAAGGAAGTTCGATGGTTTTAACATCTCTGTGGCTCAGCAATTTGCACTGTCATTTGATGGTTGCCGAGCCAAAGTTGGAGATGTTCAGCTTGAAATCACTGAACAATCTCTCAGCTTGGCAACTAGCCTGCCTATCAAGGGACAAAAATGGTCCAAAAGTTACAAAGTAAAGGATGTCCCGTGGACATTGTTATTCCGGTCTCGGACAGTGAATTCGTGCAACAAAGGTTTACCTGTGAAGATGTTGAAACCCCGCTGGTATGATCTCTTGATGATTATCAAGCAATTCGTTACTTGTGAAGGCAAGTACGGGTTTGTTTTCTTGTTTCATCTACGTCTGTTAATGGTGTTTATGGGTTTCGAGCTTAGTATGCCGCATTATTTGCACCGAAGTTTATTCAAAATGGCCAACAGGTACAAGTGAAGTCAGGCTGACACTAGCCTCTTCCATGTTGGGTTGATTAAATTGATTGTTGTTTATGAATTGGGGTTACGTCGTGATTCCTGGCACGATTTTCTCAACCGTAATGACTTTGAGGAATCAAATCCTCCACAGGTCGATAAGCCTATGGTAACCGAGAGTAATCCTACCCTTGTACCCTACAGTGTTTTACTACCCGAACCCAAACCTGACTCACCTTTGAATTTGCCTATGGCTGTGACTAAAGTTGCTAAGCCTACAACCACAAAGGCTAGAGCGAAGACTGCTGCTAGAAACAAGAAGAATGCAAGGATGATCTCTCGCATGAAGAGAAATAAATCTAAGCCTACTGCCAAAACAGAGCCTATCGTGGTCAGCGAGGACTCTGATTCTAGCATTGAGCGTTTTCTAGCCGAAGAGGGCTTCTGTGGTGACGAACCTCCTTATGATTTAGTTGAGAATTTACCTCCCTGTCTGCGGGATAACCCTGACTTTTCTGGTATTAAGCCACCTTATGAAACCCTCGGGGAATCATCAAAACCCCCTTCTATTCAAAAGGTTGCTTCACCTTGCGATCAGTGTGGACTGTGGTTAGAAAGATACTATTTGGACATTCCAAAAATGCAATCCAAAATTCACGATTTGGAAAACCAAGTGGAAAAGCTCACTGGTCAAAATGCAAAGGTGTAGCCCAACGATAAGAATCAACGAACTGCTGGGTCAATCCTGTTCAAAAATGTCGAGTCTGCTACTGCAATTGTCAATTCGAAATTGACATAGTTTCAACAACTGTAATGGTATAACTTTCCCTCTTTTATACGGCGTGATCATAAGCTCTGTTTACATGGTTGACTTGCTCTGTCATGCATAAGTTTTGGTTATCAATTTCTGATTTGGTTGTGATTAGATTTAGTTAGATTGACCATGATTTGATTTGAATATGTTGTTACTTGATATCTTTTCTATTCTTGAAATACAAACGATATCTCTGTTCGATTTGATTACATCTAGCGCGATACGATGGGMAAATTGGTTAACTGTGCTAACTGTATTTTCTATGTTGGGACCAATTCATATATCATTTGTTACATAATCAATTTCGAATGGATAACAATAATAGCTGTTACGATGTGAATTGTATTCCGATAATAACAAATCTGTTATTCGATTGAGATTACAGAGATGAATTGATTGTATCAAATCTTTGATTTGTGTCTATAATTAATTTAGTCATATGTCTGGTTTGTTGACTCTGTCAAAACCCTGTTTGTCGATTATGGAGTGATCTAATATGAAGGCTTTTAAGTCGATAGTTGTGGAAATGATCCGAGTACATTGGAAGCAATTCATACATTGTGCTTTTAATTGAACAATATCGATCTACTGTTGTGATTATAATTAGTCAATTACAGTTACGAATTTACTTGTGAATTATTTGAAACACAACGAATGAGAACTGTGGTTGGATTCTATGGATACAGTGATGCGTGAAATCATAAATGCTTTCTATATTGGCAATGATATGAATCTCATTCTAATCGATAATGATGGTTTGTATTTCATGCGATTTGGTTAGTCATTCATTTCATTCATGGAACAGTCTTGTTAAGATGTGATGCGATTTTATGCCAATTGGGAAAACAGAGTATCTCTACTCTGTCCCGATTGTATTTTATTTGATTTGGTTGGATTTAATCATTAGTGATTTA
>JASDQU010100095.1:192147-220778 GCA_032191745.1 Picea mariana
AGTAAAACGCTTTTAAATGTGGTAAAACTACCAGGAGGATGATTTTCTTTTGCTAAGTGTGATATTCCTATGTTTTTTTTTTTTTGGTTGCAGGTTGAGCGAAGGGGAATTTGGCAACTTGGCCCATAGGCTCCAGTTTTCCAACTGCTGGCTCTGATACCAGATGTAACAACCAAGATTTCATTTAAGCTACTATAATTTAAAACAAAGCAGAAAATTTAAAAATTACTAAAAATTTGCTTACTCACGCATATTCATTCCTAGATTTTAATAAATAAAATAACATTTTCCAAAACAATTTGCATAACAATTTAAATCTACATAACAATTTGCATACATAACAATTTGCATAAATTTAGGTAAACACTTCACAATTTTGAAAATACCTGTCACTGATGCTAAGCTTGAATCCTCGCTTGAACCTTCGCTTGAACACCCCAAAACCACCACCCTGCCGACCAGTACGCCTGGCCCTAGGACATCTACGGACGTCCTATCCCTCCGAGCCCAAAACCCCTTAGCCCTCGGTGTGCACTGTAAATCCACTGTTCACTATCTCTCTCTCCCAATGCTTCCCAAAAATCTCCTCCCGTAAACTGTATGAATCAATCCCTCCCCCAATTGAATCCTCCTCCTTCCTTATGCCTCCATCTCCGCCCCCCCGAACCTTCACTCCCCACCAACCACCTTATCCATTCATTAAAACCTTATCCCTTCATTTAGTTCATATTAATTATCTTATCTTTTAATTAATGTTCCCTTTAACGTGTGGGTTACGTTATCCCTCATGGGATACGTAACCCCTTTAACCTTATTTATGTTTTTATTTTAATTTCACCCATTGGTTTATTTCATAATTAATCAATTAATTTATTTAATAATTAATTAATTACTAACCATTAATTTAATAATTAATCATTTAATGTCTCTTTTAATAATCACTCATTCATTAACCCCTAATCAAGGAGTTAATCATACTTCAGCTAAGTATAATCAAAATAATTAATTAATAACTTGTAATCAATTAAGGTTATATAATAATTAATTATAATTTAGCCAATGTTTAGGTTTATTTATGAAATTAAGAAAAGGGTCATTACAATTCAATCATGTGTAGAATTTCCTTGAGCTGAGAGTGCATATCCATTGGAAACATGACATATAATATACCAAAAGAAAAATCTTAAAATGATTTATCCAATGGCATTGATCTGGTAACAATCTGAGCACTGTATGAAAAGTTATAAACTCTGCAATCTTGTCCCTGTCACGAAAAAAAACCCCAAAAATAGAACAAGGGTTTAAAAATAAATTACCGTAGAAAATCACAGCTTTTTCCCAAAAAACCCTAAAAATTTGTTGAATTTAAAATGCTCTGATACCAATTGTTAAATACTTGAATACATCTACAAATATAATCACCAAAAATATTGAATACACAATAGATTCACATAACAATATACAAGAAACCACACTTTATTATTATCAAACCCTTGAGGTAGGGAAACACCATATAATGGATCCTATTATCGATGGGATCCTCTCCTATTCACTTGCCTCTTCGAGGGGGCAACCTCCTATTGAGCTTGAGGTCCAAACAAAATATTTTTCTTCATGTCCCATTACATTGCTTGAACCTTTTTTTATAGTGCTACCATCACCTCAGAACATTCTAGAAGAGGAATCTTCTTGAATATGAACCTTCTAAGAAGTCCTCTTACATTTATTATATCTAACTACCATAGTGGACCTTATTTAATAATATAGTAGACATATTCCACCTTACATTGAGTGGCCTCCACTATTATCACTATGGGCCCTCTGGGCCCCCCCACTACCTCTCTAGCTACCTAACATAATGACCCTTCTATATGACATGACACGTTTATTATATTGTTTTGGAAGAGTGTATGATGATATGAGCTCACATAGATGATGATATACCATGATGGAGAGGACTTTCTTACCATGACGATGATGACTACACTCTCCTTCCATGATTCTTGACATTTTCATGTTTTGATGATGATTTGAACCATTATTGAGGACGTTGGGATTTCTTGGTGACCCTGTACTCCTTCGAGAGGGCATGACACCCCCATGATGGCATTGTACCTTCTTGATGGACATTGAGCCTCCTCTCGATGATGATGAACATGATGATGATAGAACACCCCTTTGGAGGGGTCATGACACCTTCTCTCTTGATGATGTCATGCCCTATCTTGAGGGTGTTGCACTTATGATGGAACATTTCACTTGATCATGATGTACGACTACTTTGTATCCGACCTATCATGATGAGGAGACACTTAGCACCTTTGATGATGAGATATGAATTTTGGACGATCATACTTGACCTTTGATGAGATGTTGCACTCTTTCATGGAGAGACATGACATATAAAACATTATACACCACTTTGGAGGATGAAATCATGCTTATTTCACTCACTCAGTCACATGTGTGAATCTTGGAGGGAATTTATGATATACGTCTAACATTTATGACATCTTTTGCTAATTGATGAGGCATCTTTTTGGGGGTATTCCTTGACCTATCCACCTTGTATCATGGATTTATTGCATTTTAGGGATTTTTATTCATTTTATCCTTTTGTAGAGGATAGTTATTGGTTTCCTCCTATTTATAGAGGGACCTCATTTGGATCATTACACATTGTGTAGACTTCTATCTCTTTTCTCTTGTGTGCTTGGTAGTTGAGTTTGGTGAGCACATTCCATACAATTCAAGAGTAACCATAGTATGATATACTGGATGACTTCACCTTGGATTCAAGGAGAATACTACATTAACATTGCTACTCCAAATCACATTAATTTCATATGATCATTTTCACAATGATTTGGAAATAAAATCGATCATTTTCACAATGATTTGGAAATAAAATCAAGGATAACTGCTATCACATTTTGCAAACTCATAATAATTTTACCAATACATTCATAATGTTGTGGTTATTGATTCATGAGACCAATAATACTTTTTATAACAAATCACAATTATATATATATATATATATATATATATACATATATATATATATATATATATATATATATATATATATATATATATATATATAACTCNATATATATATATATATATATATATATATATATATATATATATATATATATATATATATATATATATATATATATATATATATAACTCCAATAATTTGAAGCCAATGCAATTACTTACTTAGCATCACTTCCAAAATATAACTACCCCAAAATACATATACACGATAATTGTAATCACAATCTTCAACCATCATTTCACAACAAAAAATAATTGCAAACTCAATCTCATGAAAAAGTCACAAAAAATTGCTAACAAACATCAACCACTAATTATTTATTTAGTTATATTAAAAAATCACTTAATCACTTAGCATGATTTCCATACCTTAACTACAGATAATGGACACCTTAACTACAAATAATGGGACAAAGTTCATTTCTCATCCAACTATCACCTTTCAAATCTTTAAGTGTATTCCAATCAACATAATTTAAAATACATTTTAATACATTACATGTTCGACTTCCAATAACACAGATTATATTTTAATATATTTCACTAATAAAAACAATTATTAATAATTGTTTTATTTACCGGGAATGAAGTATCCAATCTAATAATTGTTTTATTTACGAGGAATGAAGTATCTAATCTAAAAGTGAAAAATTATAAACCCAATAATATTGATATTTAAAAAATAAACTCATAATAACCTTTATTTTTTCATTACATATTTTTTAAAAATATGTATATATAATATCTATTCACTTTCTTTATATTACATTTACATTATTTTTTTTTTCAATCAAGGAAAAGTAAGGAAAAGTAAGTACAAAGTGATACATCGACTTATTGATTATGAAACATCCTTAGAAAGAGAGCACAGGAGTATTATAGACTAGCGTATGCTAAAAGCAAGCCACAAGGAATGCGTGAACATAGCAAGATGAAACATACAAGATAAGGAGAAAGGGTCGGATCATTATGTTGGCCGGAGAAGATCCTTTCTTCCTTTTTTCTTACACACATCAATCTAACCAGAGGAACTGATAGGATCAGCAACCTTCACCACCAAATCCAGTGGGTTTGAGGAAATGCCAGAATATTGATTTACTAAAGCTAAGGGTGTTTCTTTGTCATTGTTTGAATTATCCAATTCTTGAGGACATTTCTGAGTCCTACAGAGCGGGGTTTTGGCCATGATTATGTCATTTGATTCATCCTTTTCGAGGAGGAGTGCAAAGGATGAACTGGGCAAATAGGTATCAAGATTTATGAAGCTTCAGGATTTTGTGCTAAAGCTGAAGGTTGGTGTTTTGGATATGTAGTTGGTTGTTGTGAATTTGTTGGAGACTGCGATGGTTCTATAGAAGGCGGAGGAGTTGGTGCGACTTTGTGATGTTGCGTTTTGTCAGATGAAGAGTTCGAGTGGATTTGGCAATTTTTAGGGTCTTGCCAGCCATTAGCCCTTTTTTGCGCTCTAGGGGATGAGGTTGGGATTGGGCATAAAGGACGAGTTGCCTAGAGGTTCCCTGTTTGCTGAAAGGAGCATCACTTGAAGGCGGTGTTCTCATAATCGACCATCTATGTGTAATGATCATTCTCATCCCAGTCTATAATTATCCTATATGGAAGCCCTTGACTGAGGTCGATTTCAACACATATGCGGGCGCAAGTGATGAAGCCTTTCGTTATCCGGTCTGTGTTAATATTGATGAACTTACGCAACACATTGCCCATGGTAAGTAAAAACGATGGAGTATAAAAATGCAGAGGTAGATTGGGGAGTCTTACCCAGACCTATGTAGTCATGGAAGTCATAGTCAACGAGTTTAATTTAGGGAACCATCTCTACATGGAAAGACCATGTCTGCCCTAGATCTAAGGACCTTGCTCTAGCACGCATTGGAAGTCTACTTCTCTAGAAAAGTTGGCAATGAAGAAACCTTTGGAGAAAAAGAACAACTCATGACCTCATGACTAGGTCTTGTTTACCCATTCTCTTAGTGCACAAGTCGAGGGCCATAGTCCATTAAAGTGACATATGAGGGATTTTCCTGGTCCCAAAATACGACATCATATCGAACCTAATAAAACAATAGTCATAGACATGGGTATCTTCGACATATGTTTTTGGAGGTTCTGCAGACTGCTCCACAATGAAGGTAGAGAGAAAAGTCTCATTTGCTCTGGAAGACTCATCCTTGGACCTCGAAGCAGCAGAAATCCTTGTTTTTACGACATGCTTGTAAGAGATTGGATGAGTGGATGATGGATCACCTCCACCAAGTTGGAAGCAAGAGAAATGGTTGCATTCTTTAGATTCCCATAACCCCGTAGTAGAGAGCCATCCACAATTTGTCGTCCTTCAAAGATTAATCGTTGAAAGCAAGGAGAAATACCTCTATATTGGTGGATTTGTGTTTTGAGCTAAAAACAGAATCTGAATCCTGAGCATGTAAATAGAGAGAAGATCTAACAATGGTCTTTATAAAAAGGGAGAAACTTGTTTCAGTCTCAGGGATGGCCTCAGCGCAATATTCAAAAGAAAGCCTCAATATTGCATCACTCTCAACTTGATTCCTGTAACAGAGAGAGGGATAAAGATCCCCCAAGGATTTAAGATCCCTGAGGTCTCTGATAGCTGAAAGGTTCCCATACTCTAGATCCAGGTGGCGGTGGCAGCTAGGGTTCAGATCTTTCTATGCTCGAAGTCTCTCATCGATCGTGATCCAACACCGAATGGCTAGTTCTCTCTCTCTCTCTAGATAGAGTTTTGGAGCCTCCCTCATTCTTTTCGCGGTAAACAAACTGGCCCGAGTACAAAACCTCGACCGCTACAAAGAGCTCCTTGGGTTGTGCATGTTGAGGGGAACGAGTGTTGGAAAATTAGAATTGTTGTAGGAGTTAGAACCTAGGTTTTAGGCTATTGTGTGTGGATAATGGACAACTAGGAGGGATAAAATTCCTTATCAACTCATAGCCCTAGCTCATGGTTAGTTTTTTGTTGAGAGAAATGGAACGATAAGTCTATGTTTGGGAGGAATGTCCTCTGTATGCATTTACTTTGTAATTTCTCAAAACACAAGTTCTTTGTTATATTTTTATGTTTAATTCTAATGTGTAAATTGAATATTTCAATGGTTTGTTTTCTTGATTAGTTACATTCATGAATTTTTAATATGCTATTAGATGCATGAGAAATTATGGGCCTACTGACATTGTTAATTTTATTGCATTGGGTAATTTTAATTGGTTTAGTAGGCTTGGTAATTTACAAAATTTACCTTTTGATTTAGATTTACTTTAATATTTTGGTATGTGAAATGTATTATATACTTCAATTTTAAGAATAAAACACAACTCAAATATTCATCATCATTTGTCCATAGTCCTTTTTATGGGTTTTAATCATTAAGATAAAAAGGTGAGGATATTAATAATTTAAATTTGAATGGCCACTTCCTTGAGTCATAACTTTTGTATATGAACTTTGTTTAATGATATATCATTGAAAATATTTCAAAATGATATTTCAGAAAATGTATTTTTTTTTTTATATCGAATAGAAAATATTGAAATATTTATGTTTTAACATCAATATATCAACATTTAAAAAGGTAAGAAAAAAATATGGAAATACTTAGTAAATTAAAAAAAAAATGACAAAATGAAAAAAATTTATGTGATCAAACTAAATTTGATATAAGCATTGCATTTGTAACCAAATATAGTAGTGAGTGTACCATTCACATTTCATGCCCCAATAGAGGATGTAGTTATGATCATATTGGCGCTTATGGAGACTCTGTCATAATACCGGCTCTTGTAATATTTATTGATACATGATTTTTTTAGTAGGGGTAATCTTTTACCCAAATTGTTAGTAGACTCATTCAAGCTATGCTTACATATTTAGAGTCAATTATTTTATTATATTATTATTCACATGTTCCTTATTTAACCTTATTTAGATTGTACAAGGTAAAGTTAAAGGTGTTCTTGAAGATTTTGAGCCCAAAATTACACATATAATCACCCTTTTAGAGATAGGAACCTAAGCTCAATTTTTGATAGACTAAGTACAATTTTTGAAACAATGCTAATTTTTTATTTTAAATTTTAATTTAAATCTTTTAATATGTTATGGTTTTATTGCTTTTATATTATTTAATAAAAATAATAAAACCATAATTCACATTATTTAATGAAATAACTATCATATTCACGTTTTACTAACTATCATATTCACATTTTACCTTTTCCACATTATCAAACGTTTTACTAACTATCATATTCACATTTTACCTTTTCCACATTGGAAAACATGTATTATGTACAAAAGTATCAACCATATGAGAAAAAAAGTAATTTAAGCTTACATTACATATAAGAAATACGATTAATTAACTTTTATATGCTTTAATATAATTTAACTTTCCTTTTGTAATGAGTTAAAAACGCCATATTCAATGAAATAACCATATTCACATTTAGCCTTCTACATTGGAAAAAAGGTATTATGTACAAAAGTATTATCCATTTGAGAAAAAAAAAAATTAAGCTTACATTAGATATAAGAAATATGACGAACTAACTTTAATATAAATATGACTAACTAACTTTAATATGTTCTAATATAATGAAATAATGACAATATTCACATTTATCATTATTTGAAGAAATATTATATATAAAATTATCAATTATCTAATAAAAATGGAATTTAAACTTACATTATATAATTCTTAAAACATTATATAAAAAAAAATGAAAAACATTTTTTCCTAAAAATACTTTAACTATATCCAAACTAAATTACAATTTAAAAAAACTTCAAATAATCTATTACTTTTCTTACCTTAACTATATCCAAATTGAATTAAATGACAATATTCACATTCATTATTTAAAAAAATATTATATATAAAATTATCAATCATCTAATAAAAATGAAATTTAAATTTACATTATACAATTCCTAAAACATCATAGAAAGAAAAATAAAAAACACTTTTTCCTAAAAATACTTTATATATCCAAACTAAATTATAATTTAAAAAAACTCCAAATAATCTATTACCTTTCTTACCTTAACTATATCCGAATTAAATTAAATTACAATGTACAAAAACTCCAAATAACCTATTACCTTTATAAGAAACCAATGTTGATCTCATTTTAACCACCATCATCATATTACCTTTATAAGAAACCAACGTTGATCTCATTTTAACCACCATCATCATGAATAATGTATTAGCTTAAATCTAACACATACTATAATATATTAATAAAATGATAAAATATAATTTTTAAAAAATGTTTTTTCCTAATTTTTTATATATATAATTATAATGGTGTATAAAGATGACCGTTAATATTTACAAATCTAACGGTCCAGTTTAACCGTTAAGATGACCGTCCAGCTCTGTTGTTTACAAAATCACTTCTGTTTCCTGGACCCGGATAGTCCCGTTTAGCAGAATTGCTCTTTTTCTCTTCTATATATACTCGACGACCCTTAATTAGAATAGGGGATGCCTGAATTGCAGTTTGAACAGAATCTGCTTCTTTAAATTCAACAAAACCATAACTGGACAAACTTCCTTCCCTGCTCCTAACTTGGACACCAGAAGGCTTAATAGCGCCAAACTTCTTCATCTCCTCCTCAACTTGGGAATGGGTAATATTTACAGGCAAGTTTTTGATAAAAACTGAGCACCCCGTTCCTTCTACAATGTTGTTATCTGTCATATTTAGAGGAGTGGAACTTAACGATTTATTGGCTCTTGGTTCTTTCTCCCTCACAAAGACTTCACGTCCTCGAATTAGAATAGGGGAAGCCCGAACTGCAGTTTGCACTGAGGCTGCTTCTTTAAATTGAACAAAACCGAAACACGATACACCTCCTGGTCTACTCCTAACTTGAACCCCAGAAGGTTTTATCGCCCCAAACTTTTTCAACTCTTGCTCAACTTGGGCAGGAGTAATATTCACAGGCAAGTTGTGGATAAAAATAGAGTAACCACTTACTTCTGCAGTGCTTCTAACTGTCATATTGACAGAAGTGGAATTTGGAGGAGCAGAAATGGAAGAAGTTGATGGACGTTGAGCAGAATTTCGTATAGCTCCGGTCTTCACAAGAGGTAGTTTCTTGAGTGCAACAGTGGGCTGTGCTGCATTGTTTTTAAGCATTGAAGCATAGGACATTTTGGGTGCTTCTTGAACTACAACTGGAGTTTCTTGAGCGGGACCAGGAGGCCCTCCATTTTGAGCATGTTCAATTGCTGATCCCTTTTGGCCAGTTGAGCCTTGTGGGACTTCCCTCTGCTGCATGTCATTATCGTGTACCCCTTCAACAACAGGATCAATCTCTTCCACCACTGTTATGGATTGCTCAATCCCACAATTCTGAGCTTGAGCTTCAGCTTGAGCTACTGGTTCACAATCAACAACTGGTTCTGAGACAGGATTTGCTTTGGCTGCAGCTTCTACAATATTTTGCTCAATAACACCATTCTGAGCTTGAGCTACTGGTTCAGAATTAACAACTCGCTCTGAGACAGGATTTTCTTTGGCTGCATCTTCTACAAGATTTTGCTCAATCACACCATTCTGAGCTTGAGCTTCAACTACTGGTTCAGAATTAACAACTGACTCTGAGACAGGATTTGCTTTGGCTGAAACTTCTACAAGATTTTGCTCAGTCACACCATTCTGAGATTGAGCTTCAACAACTGATTCAGAATTAACAACTGGCTCTGAGACAAGATTTGCATTGGCTGAATCTTCTACAAGATTTTGCTCAATCACTCCATTCTGAGCTTGAGCTACTGGCTCAGAATTCACAACTGGCTGCGAGACAGGATTTTCTTTGGCTACAGGATTTTCTTTGGCTGCATCCTCTACAAGATTTTGATCAATCACACCATTCTGAGCTTGAGCTTCAACTACTGGTTCAGAATTAACAACTGGCTCTGAGACAGGACTTGCTTTGGCTGCATCTTTTACAAGATTTTGCTCAATCACACCATTCTGAGAATGAGCTTCAACAACTGGTTCAGAATTAACAACTGGCTTTGAGACAAGATTTGCTTTGGCTGCATCTTCTACAAGACTTTGCTCCATCACAACATTCTGAGCTTGAACTTCAACTACTGGTTCAGAATTAACTATTGGCTGTGAAACAGGATTCGCTTTGTCTGCATCTTCTACAAGATTTTGCTTCTGTTGTTGCGGTTCTTCATCCAAGTACCTAACGATATCATTCAATACAAAGTGTTCCTTTTCGTGGGGAGCCAGGAAAAAGGATTGAGTGAAGGTCCGTGCTACACTGTTTTTAAAGGTAATAAATCCACTTACCAAAACTAGTACTGCATTGTTATAAGACGTTTGTGAGTCAACGGTCTTGACCTGGACCTTTGACGCTCTGTAATCCATAGACGTTACCAGTTGATTGATACCCTCCACTGTTGTTACGGACAACATTTTTCCACTGGTATCTGGGCGACCAAGTATGCTGTAATCCTTGTAAAATTTGTATAGCAATTGAGGTGATCGAACAAGAACATCGTAATACTCGTTGGCAAAGACATCCCCAATCATTCGCACATCAGGAAAGACAGCCATGACAGCTTGTTGGATGGCAATTTCCAATGACAGACAATTCGCTCCAAGAAAGAGGGAACGGTTCAAGTTCGAATCCAAGGATGGGAGCAGAGAGAACGATCGAACCCAGCTCTTTGTGAAAACCTCATATGGGTACTGGTGCTATTTGTGATTGAATTTTGTAAGGTGTCTTGATAGCCGTATTTATACCTAATTATAAAAGCCCATTAATTCATTTGCTCTGAACTCGGGTCGGCTGAGTGGGGTGTCAACCATGGTCGATTATGTTCTTGTTAGAAGACACGGCGTTTACATTATTAAGGAAATGATAAATTTTTTAAATAAAATCTGAAGATGACGAAGGATAAATGTTTTTTTAATAAAATTGTAAAAAAATGTGTTATATTTGATTGATGCGAATTTTTATCAAGGAATTTTATTTTGAAGGTTCTAAGAAGATTTAATTATATAAATTTTGAAAAAATTGAAGAAAAAAACACTAAACTTTGTTTTGGTGGAAATAAATAAACTCCTTTATAGTTTGTTTGTCCACCTTTTAAGTTATTTTGTTGAAAAATGTGGATTACACATAAAGGGATTATAAGTTGTATAAAATTATTTGGAATACTAAACACCTTAAAAATATAAAAATTGTCCATTTATTCTACTTTGGATAAATACACTATGGAACATGCCAACTTCTAGCAAAGTTTACATCACTCATAGGAGGGATGTCGTTAGGACCATCAAGATCATGTAGAAGATGATGTTGAATAATCCCAAGTTTAAGGTGACATGGAGTGTAGAGGTTTCCATAGCTTTTGGGAACACAAGGTATTTGTTCGACATGCTTAATCTATAGAACACAATTACTAGTGAGATGTTGGACCTATTACCCATCAACAGGCATGGGAAACCACATGAGAATGTTTTCTTCTCATGATGCAGATTTCCAGCCAACAACCACACATTTTCTTCACTTCTCCAGTGCATATGATCAATGATGCCTTCAATGCCTCGCTCAAGTCTCATTTAGGTCAAATGATTATGGTGCCACATACTTACGAGCTAAATTACTTCCATTTTTCATAATGGGTGTTATTTTCATATATAGGGGTCATCCTAAATTTGTTGAATGGATCAAGACACTCTTTATTTGTTCTTTTTAACTTGCCTTTTTTAGCTTTGAGATAGAGGTCATCACCCTCTTCTAGTAAAGTGTGGAATTTCTTGGGGTTGGTTGTGAAACTGGGGAGTGCTTGAAAAGGGGAATCGTGCCCATATCCCTAACATACATATTCTTTTTAATATTTTCATCATACTCTCCTTCATGGTTAAATTGTACATGTTCCCATTAAAGGTCCATATTTCAGTAGTCTCACCAGAAAAAGGGGTTATTAAGCTTGAGGCCAATGCTAATGAAAATAAATTTAAGAGCAATCATGAACTGTCAAAATGAAAAAGAATAATAAAAGGGATCATAATGCCACAAAAGCCAAGGAAAACTAAGCAATTCCCCCTCATATGAGGCCATTTCCTATGGTCATATGCATTGAATGCATCTACCAAAAAAGGACTAATGAACTATCCCAATGTCCCATTTAATAAACTACATATGAATAATGGACATGATAAATCAAGATATAAATGTATATTTATATAAAAGCATTATGCAATGAAGAGCAAGATGCCCCAATAAAATGTTTAGGAATGGAGAAGAAATTTAAAAGGGAAAGTAAAGGGGTGGAAGGACATAGTGTCAAGGAAAGGCTAGCTCAAAGCATCAAATAAATCCTCCAAAAAGGTGCTCATTGGATAAATATCCATTGACCATACTTGACCGTGCAAGAAAACCAATGAACCCCTTCTATTTCCCCTTTACCATGCTCATCTTACACTTTACATATCCCTTGATGGGATTTTAGGGACCTATTTCCTTCATTGGGTTTTGTTGCATGTGATAGGGGTAGGTGATGGTCGTATTGTATCTAGACTTGGTAAATTGTATTGAATATTGAGCTATTGTGAAGTTTGATGAGGATTCTTGGTGTGATCTAACTTAATGACCCTTGTATATGACATGACATGCTTATTATTTTGTTTTGAAAGTGTGTTCCCGAAATGTATAATCATATGATCCGACACAAATGATGATATACCATGATGGAGAGTAACTTCTTACCATGATGATGATGACTACACTCTCCTTCCATGATTCTTGAGGACATTCTCCTATTTTAATGATGATTTGAACCATTATTGAGGACGTTGGGTTTTCTTGGCGACCTTGTACCCCTTGGAGAGGGCATGACACCCCCATGATGGAATTGTACCCTCTTGATGGATGTTGAGCCTTCTCTTGACAATGATGAACACGATGATGATAGAACACCCTTTTCGAGGGGTCATGGCACCTTCCCCTTGATGATGTCATGCCCTAGATTGAGGGCATTGCACTTATGATGGAACATTTCACTTGATGATGACGTACGACTACTTTGGAGACGACCTAGCATGATGAGAAGACGCTTAGCACCTTTGATGATGAGATGTGAATTTTGGATTATCAATATGACCTTTGATAAGAGGTTGAACCCTTTTATGGAGAGACATGACTTATGGAGAATTATACACCACTTTGGAGGATGAAATCATGCTTATTTCACTCACTGATTCACACGTGTGACTCTTGGAGGGAATTTATGATAGACGTATAACATTTATGACATATTTTTCTCATTGATGAGGCATCTTTTTGGGGGTATTTTTTGATATATCCACCTTGTATCATGGGTTTATTGCATTTTAGGGATTTTACTTCATTTTAGCCTTTTGGAGAGGATAGTTGTTGGTTTCCTCCTAGTTATAGGGGGACCTCATTTGGGTCATTTCACATTGTGGAGACTTCTATCTATTTTATCTTGTGTTCTATGGATGTTAACTTGTTTTGTCTTGGTTGTGTTTTTGGATGATGATAATTAATTATTAATCAAGTGGGCATGGTATTTTATTTTTCAATATCCCTCTTAAACAAACCCTTCTTCTAAGTGTTTGAGGAAGGAGCAAGTGGGCTCCTTCCCTTATCTCATCCTTGAAGATTGAGAAGCCTTGAGTCAAATCTTTAGGGATAGTGACTCGACTTACCCTAGTGTTTTGAACCTAGATTTACTCCAATCCTATTCAAGTGTGTCAATCCTTTACTCAATATTCCCTAGGTGGAGAAAGGAACTAGTCTTCTCGCTTGTGTCAATCATTATTTCATTTAAATTCATTTTTCTTTTATGTTTTTAGGGTATTTTAGGGTTCAATTACAACTAAATATTTCATTTTCAGCATTAATTGACTTCGATGTCTTAGTCCTAGGATTAGAAAGTTTTTGGAATATATCATAAAATTTAAACTGTCAGTTTTAATGCATTTTCAACCACTTTATAGGTGCACTTCTAGGGTTTATGGTGTTTTCATTTTCTCTTTTACTCTATAAATTTGTTATCTTACTCTCATTGCATCCCTTCATTTTTTATTTTATTAACATAGGTTTTGGGGATATTTATTACCGTTGTTGTAAATTGGCATATTGTTGCAATTTTTCTATTTCACAAGCTAGTTTACTACAACATTGTGTAATTTCTTTATTGTGTGTTTTTGGGAACCTCCATTGATCTCATTTTGGTTGAACTAAGCCATTAAAACAACCATAGGAACCGTTGAACTTAAATATAGAAGTTACCTTCAAATCCACCAAAAACACTAGTTGTTTGATCCCCTTGATTGGTGGTGATAGAAGTAAAAGTCTTAGGATCTTGACTTGGTTTGACGAGGCCATTAGATCCCTAAGATCTAGTAGGGAAGCCTCCCTTGTGTTGGATTTTACCCATCACTAAACTGATATGAGTAGTTTCTAAGGTGATAGTGGTGACTCTATGAGGCTACTCATTGTGTAATGTCCCTTTCCAAATAGGAGCTCTAAAGAGGAGGCTTAATGGTCTAAACCACCCCATTAGACTATAGCCAGTGCCAAAGAGGGGTAAACATGGTTACTAGAGGTCACTCCAATCACAGGTGTTATATTCGAAAAGTGACATTGAGCTAAAAAGGGTTAAAATCACTTTTAAGTCATTATGAGCTAAAAATAGAAGTCAGCAGTGAATTATGGTTTCAACAATGATTTAGGGTTTTGGAAGTCAACAGTGAATTAGGGTTTCAGCATGATTTAGGGTTTTGGAAAGATATAAAGGAAGGGTTAGTGACCTAATTCATCATTATGCAGATTATGACTTGTCATTGAGGAGAAGAGGCGCATCTCAGGAGAGATAGTTCAATGTATTCCAAGAGGAAGACACCAGTTGGATGATTTTGATGTTGAAAGACACACCCTAGTCACCGAGAAGATCATCCAGGTATTCCATCATTCTTCATTGATTCCACTGTGCTCCCATATTCTGGGTATTATCTTTTAGTTGCTTATTTGTATTCCATCTAATATCCTTTTGTCTTTTGATCTAGCCAAGTGTTGTTATTTAATTCAACCGTAGTTGCTTATTTGTATTCCGGCTAAAATCCTTTGTCTATTGATCTAGTCGAGTATTGTCAGTTTATTCAACTACATTTAGCCATTTTGTAATCCACAGAGATATAATAATGCAAACTTTGCAGTCATGTGTCGCGTTTATTATTCATATGATCATTTATATGTTGTAAACCTTGATCCTACACACACATTAGCAATGTTTCCTAGACTAGCCAAGTCAGGAACATTACAGTGGTATCAGAGCTTTAGTTATACCAGCCTGTGACTAAAGATAACGAGTGCAGTAGAAGACCCAAAGGGTCGTGAACACATAGGTGACAGATATGTCACTTACAACAGGCATCAGGAAAGAAGACATAGGCCTGATTTTCCCCTTTTTCCTCCTAGCTTAGAGGAAGAGGAAGAGGCACACGGAGAAGTAGACAGAAGCAAAGAGAAGGGAAGAGCGTGAGGCTGAGAGGATGCTAGGAGACAAATATGAGTGACCAAAGGGAAGTGGAAAGGCCCCCGTAGATCCAAAGGAAACTTTCATGCAGGTTATCAACGATATGTTAGCTAGTTAACAGACCATGTCTCAGTCCTTAGCACAGGTGGTTAATAGGTTGGCTAGAGTGGGCACCCCAGATACACAAGTCCCGCATGTAGCATAGGGGAAATTGGGAGTAGGCAGTAGACCCCAGTCACCCTATCGCACATACACCTCTGCGAGTAGGGTTCCCATACCCTTGTTTCCTAGTTTCCATAGGGCACCCCTGGTAGCAGCACCACCACCGATAGCACAGAGGCCACCCACTCATGCCGACAACATTGCAGAGTACAGGAGGGAGTACACAGTAGTGGGTCATGAATTCCATCAGGACATGACCTTAGTCGAGTACTGTGGACTTAGACTCAGGAACCGCCCCAGAGAGCCATAAAGGGGAGGACCATAACAACAGCAAGGGCATAACCTCAATTTCATCTGAAAATTTGGGAAAATCACCATCCCTTCTTTCGACGGATCATCCAAATACACCACCAGAGCTTGGGTATAGAAGCTAGACATGCATTACAAGCTCAACTAGATGACTGAGACAAAGGCCATTAGTTTCGCGACCTTACACTTGGAGGGTGAGGCACACAAGTGGTGGTATCATGGACTAGTGACATTCGGTCACAGTCGCATCACCTCTTATAGGGAGTTTATAGATAATCTCATGGATAGGTTTGAAAGGAAGGATCCTGAGATACACTTCAGGGATCTAGCCCAGTTGAGACAAACTGGCACAGTAGAGGCATTCATCACAGAGTTTGAGTGGGCAGTTGTGGCAATGACAGATATATCAGAGCCCACGTTGATCATGTTATTCATAGAAGGATTCACAGAGCCTTTGAGAGGATGGGTGAAGGCATACAAGCCTCCCACTTTGCAGGATGCCATCCTTCGCACTCGAGATCTGGTAGACTTAGTGCCAAAGACTAAAACTTTCTCCAAACCATTTGTGCCCCAGAGGGATCGAGTCAAGAAGCCATTCCAAAGAGAATGGAAGGGCAAGGAGAAGTTGGATGATGAGACTAGGCAAGAGATTACGAGGAAGAAGCTTTGATTTAGCTACAAAGATCCTTGAGTCCTAGGCCACAGGTGCATGGACAAGGGACATATTCATTATATTGAGGTAGTAGCAGACAACGTGGAAAGTGAGGAAGAGGAGAAGGATAGTGGATCCACTAGTTTAGAGGAGGAGTCAACACCAACAGAGGAGAAACCTCCTCATAGACCATCGACACCAGTAGGAGCCCATCCTCCAGTAGTCCCACAACTGCTAGAGAAGGATAACAGGAGGAAACCAACAAAGGGAGGAGTCATAGCAACCCTTTCTGGTGTTCCCAGGTATGATACCCTCCTATCAGAGGGATTATTCAGGGGCAACGGGTAATTGCCCTGATAGATGTTGGGGCCACCGACAACTTCATCGACACTTCACTAGTATCAAAATGGGCATTTCAGTCAGAGGATTTTGAGGGGTTTGATGTTGCGGTAGCAGATGGCCACACAGTGGAGTGTCTAGATAGAGTTCCAAACTTAGAGATGAAGTTAGGCAACTACACAGTGAAAGACACCTTTTATATGGTTGACCTATCGGACACAGATGTGGTGTTAGGAGTTCAATGGATGATTACCTTGGGAAAAATCACTACCAACTACCAAACCTTGGAAATGGGATTCAGAGATCAGGATGGGAAGAAGGTTGTTCTAAGAGGTATGTCAACAGGAGCACCCAAGACAATTTTAGCCAAGAGGATGGAGAGGATATTCAGACATTGGGAGGTAGCATATGTCATAGAATGCTTGATCACTACTCAGAAGGATTTAGAAGGTCGACAACAATACCATATAGAGATCAAGAATTTATTGGGACGACATCAATAGGTCTTTGAGGCAATTCCACTAGGGAGACTACCTGACACAAGGTTTGAGCACACCATTGAGTTGGAGGAGGGGGCCAAACCTATGATCACCCCCCCCCCTATCGTCATCCTACGAGGTTCAAGGATGAGATAGAGAAGGCAATCAAGGAATTGTTGGCGATGGGACACATCAGACTGAGAAACAACCCATTTTCTTCTTCAGTTGTCTTAGTTTTGAGGAAGGATGGCACCATGAGGATGTGCATTGATTATCGAGCCTTGAACAAGAAAACCATCAAGAACCGATACCCTATCCCACACATTAATGAGTTGATGGATGAACTGCATGCGACAGTTTTTTTCTCAAAAATTGATCTACGCTCTGGATATCATCAGATCAGCATCCGAGAGAAGGACATAGAGAAGACATAATTTCGATGTCATTTTGGACACTTCGAGTTCTTGGTTATGCCATTTGGGCTAACTAATGCACCCACTACATTCCAGTCTTGCATGAACCATATATTCAAGGATCAGTTAAGGAAATAAGTCTTGGTTTTCTTCAATGACATCTTAATCTATAGTTGGTCATGGCAAGAGCATATGAGGCACCTGGATGAGGTATTGAGCATCATGGAGGCACAATCATTATATGTCAAAGAGTCCAAGTGCGAGTTTGGTATGCCATAGCTGCTTTAATTAGGCCACATCATCAGTGCACAGGGGGTATAGGTGCACCAAGAGAAGATTAGGGCTATTCTGGATTGGCCGATGCCCAAGAATGTGACATAATTGAGGAGATTCTTCAAACTGTGAAGCTATTATAGGCGGTTTGTCCGGGGTTTTTATCATCTTGGAGCACTGCTGACAGATCTTACCAAGCATGGGGCCTTCATATGGACCAAGAAATCACAGGAATCCTTTGATCACATGAAGGAAGTCATGGGCACTTGTCCAGTGTTGGCACTACCAGACTTCACCTTGTCATTTGTACTAGAGTATGATGCATACGGCGAAGGGATTGATGCAGTTTTGATGTAGAGAGGACACCATTGTATTCGAGAGCCAAAATATTAGTCAACCTGAGATGTTGTACTCCATTTATGACAAGGAAATGTTGGCAATCATGCATTCCTTGACCAAGTTCAGACAATATTTGGTGGGCAACAAATTCATGGTCAAGACCAATCACAACAGTTTGAAGTATTTCCTAGAGCTGAAGGACCTCAGTGAGCGCCAACAGAAATGGTTGATGAAGGTACATGCATTTGACTTTGACATAGAGTATGTCAAGGGGAAGAAGAACATTGTGGCTGATGCACTATCAAGGAGACATGTGGCATGTTCTTTGATGGAGATTTCAGCAGATTAGAAATCCCACTTGTTAGTGAAATATTCCAAGAACAAGTTCACTTGTGAGGTGATGGATGGGAAGATACAGGATGACCGATATAGGGTCATTGACAATGTCATATTTTACAAGGATAGAGTGTACTTGGTGCCATATTCAAGGCTTAAGAAGAAGATCCTCACTGCAGTTCATGATTCAACTCTAGTAGGCAATCATGGGTTTTTCAAAACCTACAGACAGATCAGAGAGAGGTTCTCATGGAAGGGCCTCGAATAGGACATTATGAGACACGTCAGTGAGTGTGTGACTTTCCAGCAGAAAAATTTAGAGCATGCTCTTCCAGCAGAGCTACCTCAGCCACTCCCCATTCCAGAGTATAAATGGGAGAGTATATCTATGGACTTCATCACAGGTCTACCCAAGGTCCAGGGTAAGGACTGTATCTATGTAGTGGTTGACAAATTGACCAATTTTTCTCACTTCTACGCCATACTGACAGAGTATAGCACAGTTCATGTAGCTGAGCTTTTCTTCAGGGAGGTCTTCAGACTTCATGGGTTGCCGAAGAACATCGTCAGTGACAGGGACAGTCGGTTCATAGGGACATTTTGGAGAGAGTTGTTTTGGTTGGTGGGGACAGAGTTGACACCTATCACCAGCTATCACCCTCAGAAAGATGGGCAGACCAATATTTTCAACAAGTGGGTTGAAGGTTATTTGAGGAACTATGTAGGAGGAAAGGAGAGAATGTGGGTAAAGTGGTTACATTTAGGAGAACATTGCTACAACACCACCTTCCACATGTCCATTGGTATGACACCCTTCTGAGCATTGTACGGATATGATTCTCCCACTTTGTTAGACTTGGTCTTCGGGGAGAGAATATCTCCCAAGGCCAAGGATTGGATTATAGAGAGTCAGGAGATTCTCAAGTTGTTGAAAGAGAACTTGCAGATGGTGCAAGACGAAAAAAATATAAGTGTGGATAGGCACATGATAGAGCACAACTTTGAGGTTGGAGATTTGGTTTACTTGAGACTCCAATCCTACAGACAGTCATCTCTGAAGAAGAGTGGGGCCAAGAAGCTCAAACCTAGATTTTATGGTCCTTACAGGATCATGCGCTGAGTAGGCGAGGTTGCTTATGAGCAAGAGCTTCCAGAGGGGAGCAAGATTCATAATGTGTTCCATGTATCTTGCCTCAAAAAGGCAGTGGGACAATTCATTAGCACATCAGAGGAGCTTCCCCTGTTGGATGAGGAGAGATAGTTGAAGTTAGTTTTGGAGGAGGTTTTGCAGTTCCGGGAGAAGAAAATGAGGAGCGGGGTCATCATAGAGTGTTTGATTAGATGGAGAGGGCTTCTAGTAGAGGACACTACTTGGGAGAGAGAACAGGTGTTGCAACACCCTGGACAGGTATTGCTTTAGCACAAGCAATTTCAGGAAGGGAGGACTGTAATGTCCCTTTCCAAATAGGAGCTCTAGAGAGGAGGCTTAATGGTCTAAACCGCCCCGTTAGACTATATCCAGGGCTAAAGAGGGGTAAATAGGGTTACTAGAGGTCACTCCAGTCACATGTGTTATATTTGGAAAGTGACATTGAGCTAAAAAGGGTTAAAAGCATTTTTCAATCATTATGAGCTAAAAATAGAAGTCAACAGTGAATTAGGGTTTCAACAGTGATTTAGGGTTTTCGAAGTCAACAATGAATTAGGGTTTCAACATGATTTAGGGTTTTGGAAAGCTATAAAGGAAGGGTCAATGACCTAATTCATCATTATGCAGATTATGACTTGTCATTGACATGAAGAGGCGCATGTCAGGAGAGATATTTTAGTGTATTCCAGGAGGAAGACACTAGTTGGATGATTTCAGTGTTGAAAGACACACCCTAGTCCCTAGGAAGATCATCCAAGTCTTCCATCATTATTCATTGATTCCACAATGCTCCCATACTCCAAGTATTATCTTTTAGTTGCTTATTTGTATTCCGGCTAAGATCCTTTTGTCATTTGATCTAGCCGAGTGTTGTTATTTAATTCAACCACAATTGCTTATTTCTATTCCGGCTAAGATCCTTTGTCTGTTGATCTAGTCAAGTATTGTCAGTTTATTTAGCCACATTCAACCATTCTGTAATCCACATAGATATCATAATACAAACTTTGCAGTCCTCTGTCACGTTTATTTTTTGTATGATCATTTATATGTTGTAAACCATGATCCTACACACACATTAGCAATGTTTCCTAGACTAGCCAAGTCAGGAACATTACACATTGTCTTAGTCACCTAGTGAGTCTTTTCACTAAGGTGTAATATTTGATGTAACATTTTGACATTGTTGTTAGGGAGGAGTTGATTATTTCTCCTTGATATCCTAAGTTTATACTTCAACCTCCTTTTGATGTGTATATCTCAAATCCTCTTTTAGTGTCCTCATATGGAGACTCAACAATCTCATTTGAACCCAAGAGTTACTTACCAAGTACCCAATATAAGATTTGCTAATCCTCCTAAATTCTGTAAGAGAAGATACAGACACAAGTCTCTTGTGGACAATCTTCAATAATTTTCCAAGAGTAGTTCCAAGGATACTAAAACATGGATCACCAATGTATTCAATGCTTTGGATATGTGTTCCATTTAGAATTACCGTAACAAAATGCCTAATAAGTTTGATAAATGGCTACCTAAATTCTCTAGAAATAATGTCATTACAGCCAAAGAACACATAGGATTATTCTATGATGTTGTTGGTAGTTGTTATATTGAATGAGAGGACATTGTTATGAAGGCTTTTTACCTTTCTTTGCAATAAAATGGAAAATCATGGTTCATGGATTTACCTTAAAAAAGCATCAAGACTAGGACACAATTCCATGATGCATTCATCAAACAATGGGCATCTAGGAAGGATGGAAGGTTGTTTCTCACCCAATTCCAAGAAATCAATAAGAAAGACTATGAAACCATTCAATAATTCGACCAAAGATTTGATGGTTTGGTCAAATTGATTTCTAAAGACCCTAATACTTCAAGATACGATGGAAATGAATTGTGTGTTCCAGATTCTATAGAGGTGTCTAATCTAGTAATCTCAACTTCATCATCACCTTTTACCGCAAGAAGTTGGAAAATGGTGTACATATCATCATTCATAGAAGTGAAATGGACTAAAAAAAGAGTCTCCCTTGAGATTTCTCATGCCCCACATTTAAATAGAGCTCACAGTAAAGAAGACATAAAAAATTACCTACAATAAAAAAGAAGGTAATGTTATATACTATTAAGAAAAATATACATGTGAACTGAAAATATATATTAAAAGTGATCAAGGAAGAAATCGATGTCCACCCACCTATTCCACTGGCTCGAAATAGGGATTTCCACCTTGATAGTTTTTCTACAGTTTTTCGGGTCCTAAACTTCTAGGGCCATTTTGAGGCACTAAACAATGTTTTTTGGGCATGAAACAATCACACTATAAGATTTATCCATAGTTTCACTACAATATGTGTATTCCTCGGATATACCTTTCCAATGAGATATCATGTGCCCCAAACAAAGATTGTATGCAAAAGTTACGCTCTTGGGAAGTTGACCCATCACAGACTGCAAAACTTTTGGTGTTTCATCTTCCGAGGTTAGTGTTTTGGATTTTATTTATGTTAAGAAGCCCCTTGGAGCCTCATTGTAAACATCATATTCTTGTGATAAGATAAGATGCCACCATTATAGTGAGTTCACTCACTCTGTATTTTTTTAGTTTTTGTACATTTATGTCATTAATAAAAATTATGGATTACTATATCTTTGTGTTTCTAGAAATATATCTTTGTATTTAGTTATTACTTTTTTTCCTTCATTTCGTTCTCAACATTATTTTGATCATTGGTTTCATGGGAGGCTACTCCTTTTCGTTTCTTAGTGCATGTCCTCGATGAGGTTGGGGTATAGAGAGTTGGGTCTCGACCTAGTTTCTATTTAGGACAACCACTCTCGCCAACCCAAGCGGCCTCCCATGGAGGAAGAAAAGATAGATGAGGGATCAGAAGATCCCATCAATCCATTTCTCGCCTAAGCCCTCACACAACAGAGGAACGAGATGTTGGATATTTTTTCCCAAATCCTTCAATGATTGCCAACAATAGAAGACATGTCTTCTTCTAGCAATATCTTTGGAGACACTTCCCCATTCACGGTACAAGTTAATTTTTATATTCCTGTATTTTAAGGTTAGATCAATGCAGATGCTTTGGAAAAGTGGTTAAATTTTCTATACGGTTATTTCTTTGTTCACAATTTTTCCAACAAAGAAAATATAACCTCTATGCTCCTTAAGTCTCTCCCACATGTCAAATATTGGTGGGAAACTTACTCGGAACAAAATTCCACAGAGGAGTCTGGAATATTTGAGGCCGATCCCACTTCATATTTTTTTATGGATGCGGTCAAGGATCAATATTACCCTATGGGAAACTATGACTACCAATACATGAGATGGACCACGGCGCATCAAGAGAGGGGCCAAATAATGTCAGAGTTCACAAATACCTTCCATACCTTGTGCACCAAGATGGGTATCAAAGACTTTGAGTGACATATGGTTCTAAAATATCATGGGGCTCTACATAGGTACATCCAAATCGAAATGGAATTTATGGACATTTCATCATTGGGAGCCACTTATCGATATACTATCAAAATCGAGCAGAAATTTAAGCAAAAAAATAAGCGAGAGTTTGGGTTTGAAAATCCGCAACAACAAAATTATGGTAAAGGAAACCCTAACTCACATAACCACCAACCTCAAGACCACCAATCCAAGTCATAGAAAAATAAGGGTAACACAAAGATGAAAAAGTACACTCAGAAGTGTTGTTATTTCCACAAAATCCCTTGGCACAACACTGATGAATGTCGCTCAAAATCTTCATTGGTGTCCGAGCTCAAATAAATATAGTCAAGCCTTGACCTGGAATCTTATTCAGAAAATAATAAAAGGAGATAGATCATTGATGTAGAACCCACTGCTACTGTCATAACCACAACAATATAACCAAAAGAACTAGAGGATCCTGAGGAGGGGGAGCACTTCTTCCATTCATAGATGTGGGTGAAGGGGACCTCACTGAATTTTATTGTTGATAATGGAAGCCAGAAGAACCTAATATCAACATAGGTCATCAAGTAGTTGGATTTGTCGACAACCCCACACCCACAACCATAAAACATCGGGGGGTTTAACCAGGGTCGAGATCTTTGTTTCAGCCAATAATGTCACCTATCCTACGACATTAATCCCTTCAAATATGAGGTACTATGTGATGTTTCCCCACTCAAACTCTCTCATGTTATATTAGGCCAGCCAAATATGTGGAAGCGTCATGTTTTTTATGAGTCTTGACCCCCTAATGTCATTGTTAGTTTTGGGGGTCAGCTCTAAAATATACCAGAGGTAGTCCCGACTACTATCCCGATAAAAATGTGTCCCAAAGTAATCTATCATATCATAATGTTTATCATCTTTACAATCTGGGAAGATGATGAAAAGAAGGAAAATGCAACCACTGCAATCTTGACCCAAGACCTTTCTATCTAATAGAAAAATATTGTAGAAGAGCACAAAAATATTCTTGTGTCACATATGGGGGTGCCTCCACACTACCCAATCCAAAAAAGTTACAACAAATCCCTTCATACTCCTCATATCACACCATCATAGACAGATTTCTCCCACACTCGAGTAGATCATGCATCTATATCAGTTTAATGGATTCAACCCCTCCAACAAGAGGTTCATAACAACCTTCTACAAGCTAAGCAAGACAACTTCTTTAGCAAGGCAAGCAGTTCACCAAGGTTCAAATTCAAGAAAAGATTCCCCATCTTCCACAAGAACTTGATGCAATGGGTACCATAATCCATTGCTTCCTAAGGGGGTAAGAATGATCTAGTCATAAATCAATGGCCTCCAACCTATTCCAATGGCTCAAAACAGGGGTTTCCACCTTGGCATTGTTTCTATAGTTTTTTGGGTCCTAAACTTCAGGGGTCATTTTGAGGCCCTAAACAACATTTTTTGGGTGCAAAATAGCCCTAATGTGGGATTTATCTAGAGTGTGAAGGAAACATATGTATTCATTGGATAGAACTTTCCAACGAGATATTGTACTCCCTAAAGGAAGATCATATGCAAAAGTTATGCGCTTGGGAAGTTGGTGTATCAACTACCCCCATCGGGGCCTGCAAACCTTTTGGCATTTCATCTTCCAGGGTTATTGTTATCGGACAAATCAGTAGGTGCAGACACTAACTAATCTCCCTAGATCCACCTAGATCTAGAACAAAACACACCGGAACATGACACTTTCTTTAAGTTTTAGATATTGAATTTACTAACTAAAGAGGGATGAGTGACATACCGTTTAAATGTTGCTTCCTCTTGCCATCGCCATCCTAGCTCCATTCCAACACTCATACAATGATGAAACTGTAAAATAACACAACCAACCAAAGTTATAGTAATAACATAAACTCAATATAAACCTATGTATGTGATCAAGGAATCATACAATAAAACACAACAAGCTTTATAGGAAATAATCATATTACTGTATCATATTAAATGTGAAAGAGAGATTACAATCATGGCCTTGATGTTGTAAGGTCCCTTCCAACTGTCCTTCGTTCCCCACACACTTTCACTCCAAGAATTTTGAGACCATGAATCTGATAGCTACTCACAATCTATCTTGACAAAGCAAATCTCAAAGCCACTCCAACCAAGATAATAATTCCAAGCCAGCCAAAGCTAACCAAAGCTCAAGAACCCCTTCTCCATGAGAGCTCCTCTCCTTTTATAAGTTGAAGAGGATAAGGTGAGGAGGTTAGGATGATCCCACTAAATCATGAAAGCGAGTAGGATCCAAACCATTCGGATGCCACCTCACCATGGAAGTTTATCCTTCTAGAAGATTCGAGAAAATGCTCATTTTTTCCACGTGTAAGCATTCTCGCACCCTTCTTATAGTGAAAATTGCGAAATTTTCTCACCCTATGTATGATGTAGCCTGCCAGAATCAAACATTCTCGCACCCTAATACATAGGAAGCCTGTGAACTTCCTTTTTTATAAGGTTTTTACACAGGAAAATGAAACTTCTTTTCTCAGGAAAAGTTCTTCTCCCTTCTCTCTTTAGGAACTCAGGCCACTGACCCCTCTGAAGGCAACATATAGGTTTACATCATTAACGGTCATAGGGATGATGAAAATAATGTGTAACAGAGAGGCCCCCAAAGTATGAAGTTAGAACAAAGTGATATCTCAAATACTTTGTCGAGTGTGTGTAGGGAACAAGGAACAGTTGGTTGGAAACCTGCCAACAAACAAGGAAATACAATACAATAATATATCATCACTGAGATAGGCATTCCCATACTCAGAATACAAATGACTCAAAGCATAAATGCCGACATTCGAAGATCCATATCAAGTAAGACAGTTCATGGTCACCAAACATACACTGTTGATCCATGCCATCATGACTCAAATCTGAACATAGCCACCAAAAATACACTATGGATCTATGTGTTAAAAAATCAAATTTGAACATTGCCATGAGACATACAATGTGGATCTATGCAACAGTATAATGAATATACTCCAACGCAACCTGGGTCTGTCAAAAAATATCTAGGGTCTTCATCTCCACTACTCTATAGTACGAATCTAACCATGTGAATACATGTGTTGAAGTTGAATATGGTATAAACCACTTGATTACCGGTCATTAGTGTATACCATTAACAAGTGAGAGGGAAATCATCATTAATGTCAATGACTCCCAAGGTACACTAGTACAATCCAACGAATGCGAATAAATGAGTTGAAGTCAAACACTCGATGGAATCTCCTGATTAGGGGTCAATAATGAAAACCCACTATCGAAAGCAAGTAAACTTGCCATTGAGGCATGTAAGTTTCAAGATACCAATTGGTTTCTAAGTCTAATTCCAGGATAATGAGTTGAATTTGACAGGAAAAGACTCATCACAGGAGGGCCTTAATGTATCCCACATCAATGACATGAAACAAGTAACAAGATTTGATGTAGATCAGAGTAACAAGTGATTTAGGACTGACTCAGGGATGGTCGACACAATAGAAGGCTTTAAGGACTGCAGAAATGGTCGACTGTTATAACCCTAGATTGCACTATCCTTGCTTACCTGGAATCAGGCCTAGTCATGCCTCTTCCTAGCCAATGCCATGCTGAGTAATTCCTCAAAAAACCACTTAAAACAAGTAACCCGCGCCCTAACTTCTCACTGGGCGCGGGCATCCGCTTGATGTCCTTATACTGCACGCGGGTATCCGCAGGCTAACCCAAAACAGCCCGCGGGTACCTAATAAAGCAAAAAATTAGGAAAGTTTCCACCGGGACACGAGGCTTTTTGTCAGTTAACTGGAACGCCGAGCCATGCATGGCCGAGAGTTCGCCAAAAACCCTAGCTCCTTCTAGCCTATAAAAGGAGGGGTAGGGGTACTATTCAAAGGAGGAAAAAATCATAGCAAAGAAACTCTGCCAAATTGCCAAGCCAGTTTTGTCCCAACCCTTTAGCCTTGCCTCAAGCTTTAGGAGGAATTCATGCAGCAGTAGTTGAAGGACAAAAAGAAGAGAAAGAGCCCAGGATCAGGATCGTGGAACGGTGACCGGCCTCAGAAATCATTGTAAGTTGGTTCATATTGAAGTTAATGAAAAAGATACTTTTCCCGTCNTATAGGGTTAGAGATAAAACATAAATCAAATTACAAATATGAGACTCATGTATGCGGGACGGGAGTCTCATATTTGTAATTTGATTTATGTTTTATCTCTAACCCTATAATAGATCAGTAGCATGCATGCATAGTATTGTCGTGATTGCAGGGAATCTTTTGGAAGGAGAAGCAGCAGCAAGGGGATAAGAAGCTCAACGGAGGATCTACTTCAGCCGTCCGGAAAAAGGTTAGTTTAGTCTTCTCTTGTATGCATGTGAAGAAAGGGGTTTCAGATTCGGGTAGAAGGTTAAAAGTTAAGTCTTGAGGGTCATGATCTGCGTATAAGCTTAGAGCCCTAGCTTATTAGTCCGTAGGGTAGAATACCCAACAACAGAATTGGCGACTCCACTGGGGATACATTTTACTCTTAGGGTCTCCTGGGTTGGTGAAAGATCTTTTTGGTAGTTCAAAGAATTAATTTTCAGTTTCTTTGCTTGTTTTTGTTTTCTGTTAGTAAAAAGCTAGCAGAGAGCCTGGTTATTAATACCAGTTCTCTTTGACTGACGCTCGACATTTTTCTTTTTGGGACACACAGAGGTACCCGCGGCCTGCAGAAGGCTTGCACGCGGGTAACCCGCGCCCTAACTATCTATAGCACGCGGGTATCCACGGGCTATAGTGGTTTAAGTAGTGTGTAGCTTTCAGGAAGCTAAGGAGGCAGTCTCCTCTTCCCTGTCAGAATTTTATCTTCTTAAGGGGCTTTCTGAATCCTGTCTGGGTCTTGGTTGGTTGATTGTCTTGTGTTTCAGTCTTTCTTGTTGTGTGTTTCTTCACATTCGTTTTTTCTTTTCTTCTGCAACTTTGTTTTTTCCGTCATAGTGATAGCATCTGAGCCTGTCAGAGACTCTGGTTGTCAATACCAGAAGCCTTTCT